>JBCJKH010070100.1:0-13222 GCA_039877255.1 Loriculus beryllinus
AAAAAAAAAAAAAAAAAAAAAAAAAAAAAAAAAAAACAACCAAAAAAAAAAAAAAAAAAAAAAAAAAAAAAAAAAACAACCGCCAAGTTGTCTGCAGAAACAAAGCAAAAAAGATTCTGTTCACTATTTTCCATTGGTTGTTAAGTTGGTGCTGAAAAAGAGGAATGAGAACCAATATCAGTCAAACCCAGTCCTGCATGGGAAGCAGAAACACGGCACTGAAATCTGGAACAACAGAAAGTGCTGAGTAAAACTGTTTGAAAGAGTGCTGTCTCTGCTCTTTTTTGTTTCCTGGGTAGGCACAGAGCTAGAAGAGTGATGCTGATCCCAAGGCGGGTCTCATCTTTACAATTGACTACTCCTTGGAAAAGAAAAAATTCTATCAATTGTTTCATAAATAGTTTCCAACTCAAGCAGGATTTTACTCATTTCAGCAAGGTGGAGAGTTTCCTCATTCAGTGTTCTCTGCTGCTTCTGTCCTTGGTTCAAGGCAAATACATTCGTTGTAATATATTAGCTTTGAGATTAGCCAGCAAAACCTGGAGGTACAAGGAGAACAGAAGCTGTTCTCCTTCAGGTTCCTGATCTCTAAGTATGCCAGCTAGGCTTTCTGGGTACCAACTATGTAATCAGTATCCACTTCCATCATAGGACAATCCTGTCATGTTGATAGCATGTCCAAAGAACCTGGCACTGAGCTATTTGGTACATGGTTGTGTTTGCTCTAAAGAATTGGTATAAAACCTCTTCTGAAAGGAAAAGAAAACATTAAAAGCCCTTTTTTTGGATATTGAAAGTATGTAATACAGATGTTGCTAGCAGTTTTCCTGGATATATGGGGAATAAACTCATTCTGAGGGTATTAAGCAGGAGGAGTTGTAAAAAGTTTGAAGTGAGGCAGTTTTTGTGTTTCCTTGTAGGTTTTTCACACTATATTTTAAGCTTACTGGAGGGCTGAAGGATTACTTCCATCTCACTTGAAAGAAGAGGGCATGTTTGGTGCACATCTTGTTGTCTTCACTTGTTCTCTAATCATTTCTGTCAGTAGTTACATGGATGATCTTTATACTTCGCATGTAGCCTGTGAAGTGGATATAAAGACCTTTTCTAATACATTTTCTTTTGCAGAAACAAACCTAACATAAATGTCACCTGCAGTATGAGCAACTGTAGCAGATAGAACATTGAATTAATGGCTCTGAGAGGCAAGCCGGGAAAGATCCTAAGATGAGATAAATATATCAGCTAATGGCACATGACTCAAAAAATTTCTTGTGATTAAAAGTGAGTTCAGGAGAGAAGAGTATATCTTCAAAAAGTTACAGAGCATTTTACAATCACCTATCTTTTGTACTTTTGGAAAACAGTTAAAAACACTTTTGCAATTTTATTTATAGGGAAAATCCCCCATTCATTTAATGAAAAGGATATTTTTCAGCTTTTTTATATTCTTTTTTAACAAATACTTTGAATATGCTAAAAAGTAGGGAATTTGCTCATGAATGTGTCTGGTATGATGCCTCATGTTTTGTGGAAAGATCACTGTTTCAATGAAAACTATTATAAAACTAAACTGATTGCTGTATTGTAAATCATACATACTGTCATCAAATGTAGAAGTACCAGTGCTAGTCAAAGAAAGTGACTTGAGTTTAGCAGCTGATAATATATAGGAAGGTGATGTTAGTGGCTATACCTTGCTGGTATTCTTTTCATAGGTTGAGAAAGCAGAAGCAGTTTATATGCTGGCAGGTTTTGGAGGGTCTGCAGAAGTCAGTGAACAATAAAGTTTATTATCAGTGATTCATGTAAATAGACCAAGTTGCTTCTCACTGGTAATGGTTTGTTCTCTTTCCCTTTTCAAGAGTGAAAGACTATTGCTACTGAGTGTAATAATGCATATATTGTAATACAGAGAAACTAGCTGATTTAATAGCTGGACAAAAGGTGTTGGCATGGTGATTTGTGATGGCATGAGGTTGCTCATCTGAGAACTTCACAGAGTTTAGCAGCACTGCTGAGAAAATGTGCTTGGTTTCACACCCTCATACAGTGAACTGCCTACTGTGAAATGGACACCTTATTTTGACTAATCTGTGAAAAGGCATTTGGAACAGAAAATTAATCCACTCTCTGAGCTGGAAGGCAGATGCTCTTTGTGGCAGGATGAAAGATTGGAGATGCAATATGTACAAGGAACAACTAAGAATGCGATTTGGTCAGATAATGTTCTTTCAGCTGTAAGCAGTTGTGATGAAGAATCCACACCCTCTTCTCCCTTCATAAATTAGAGTGGCCTTTCCATATGTAATAGTCTGTTCTGTCCTGGGGCACATCTTTTGCCAGCCAATTAGCTCCATGAGAATCAGAATGGGGAAAACAGTGTTTTAGCCTTCAGGTTCACAACTGTGGACAAGGACACTACAATGCTGCCACTTCCTTAAGGTATCTTGGTACAGCTATCTTAAGATTTCCTCGTATTTGCCTCCACATGCTGCAGTCATTCCTCTGGATTCCTGGCAAGGTGTTCCTGAAATGGGGAGTCATGGGGTGGCTGCCACATCCTAGTAGGTTACAGTTTTCAGAGAGTTCTCTGGAAATACTTAATCTGTGTTTCTCTTTTGATTGACAGTGCTGGCTTACTCTGACATCTGATTAACCTGTACTTACTGCTGATAACACATGCATGCACAAACTTGGGTGTTGCACAGTTTCAGGTATTGGCAGCAGTGTTTCTCTTCAACTCTTACCTGCATTTTACCATGAGTTGTCTGAAAGAATAAAGGGAATACTAACCACTTGGAAAGCAAGGACTACAGATGGCTCCTCAGGGAGCAATGACAGAAGCTCTAATAACAAGCACGAGGCAGGAAAATGGTAACATAATCTTAAACCAAAGTGAAACTGGAATCCCCCTAGGACCTAGAGCCAGCAGCAGAATTGCACTGTAAAGCAACACAAGGGCTGCAGATGAGGTATTTGAAAGTCAGGAAGCTGGCAGTAGAATAGGACCTGCTGAAGCAGCTGGAGAGGAACCCAGCAATCAGCACCGCAGTGCTGCAAGGGCTCAATAAATGACTTATTTAACTTGGTGGAGCTCTGAAGGAGGTGTTTGCCTTAATTACTGTAATCCCTCAGAGGCATAGGAGGAAGAATTCACTACACAAAAGTGTATTTTTAGATCTGTAAAAAGCCATGCTGTACTTTTCTTCTGAAACAGATTTATTGTCCCACTTCCTCTCCTTCTCCCCAGTAGCAAGCTCTTACATTAACATACCATGCCTGGGGATTTCACCTTTGTCTTTTCATCATTCACTTGGTTACTGTCTCCATGCTCATGGTCTTTCATAAAACAGACCGTTCATTGGTGTGTTGTTGTGTGTCCCACGTTACCCACATGCTCCTTGTAATTTTGAAGTGAGCTGGAGCAAGTTTTGTCTTTTCCTCTAAGATCTCAGCTTCTTCCTTTTTTTGTCATGCTTTCCTGTCTCTTCTGAATTTAGTCAGTTACAGATGCATAGTCTGCTTGTCCTAAATCAAGTAATTAAGTAAGGGTTGGGAAATTACTGTGAAAACTACATACAGTTATGCTTCTGTCTGTATTATCAGTAAAAAGTGCATGGTGTTCTACCGCAAAGTTACGACAATACCTTTTTAAAAAGAAGCCTCAAGAATTGCTGGTTCTGGGGCTATTTCTTGTGAGGAGTGAGCATCGTACTACCACTATGAGAAATTCATTATGGTCCTGTTTAAATAGCTGTAAGATGGGCTAAGGTGTAGTTTACTATCTTTATTTAGTCTGACTTCTCTGAATGTTAACAATGTTACACCTGGGGAAATACAGAAAACTTAGTAGAGTGAAGTTTTAATGTTGAAAGCTTAGAATCATAGAATAGTTAGGGTTGGAAAGGACCTTAAGATCATCTAGTTCCAACCTCCTGCCATGGGCAGGGACGCCTAACACTAAACCGTGTCACCCAGAAAAATTCTGTCAACTTTGTATGGTGCAAATATATAAACCTTATTTGTTTATCTATTGTCTGTAAGTATTTGTCTACCTGAAATATGGAGTCATCTTTTTAAGTAGGTAGTGTTCTCAGTCCTGTGCTGTACAGAAAAGGGAAAATATTAGGAGAGTTTTGGGAGGCATTTTACTCTAACGTTCAAAATTAAATGGAAGAAAGTGAAACTGAACAGAAGTGAAAAGGCTGTATCCGTCGTTATTAAAGTCCTGATGACAAATGGGTATGAATATTTCATCAGCCAGAAGAATATTTTGTTACCATTCAAACTTAGTCTTATGCTTTCATGAACTCCAGAGATTTACAAATCAGAATAATCTTATAGTCTGTGCCAAAGCCTAATTTTGTTAAATAATACATACTAAACTTCCAAAATTTTGCAAGAACTGTTTATTTAATAAAAGAAAATAGTTAAATTTGAGAATAGGTTTTGGGGGAGAGGTTTTTTTTAAAAGCAGGTCCTGAAATAAGATTCTGCTTTACATTATGGGATTTTGTGTAATTAAATATTGGTTGCCTCAATAATTACTCAGTCAAGAACAGTATGTCCTTATGGCCTTAAATACTTGCTTACTGTCTGTGAAGGAAGAAAAGAAAGAAGGAAAGATGAAAAAGAATTTATTTACCTTAAAATATTTGCCTTACAAGTTCCACACCACACTCAATTCTATTTCTGTTGACATTTTCTATATAAACAGTATCTAGCATTAAAGTTTAGTTTAAGACATATGAAGCCTGACTGTTATCACCAGGTGGTATTGGAGCATGCATATCTTCATCTGTCTTCCTTTAAACAGGTAAAAATAGTGACCATGGGAAAAATGTGTCTTGCTCATCTGTTAATAGAGCTGTTGGATCTCAAAGGTTTTGCCTCTTGATATGCACTGAAGGATCTATAGAGCTATAGGTCTCACTACTCTTTGATTTAAAAAACATGCAAATTTTTGCACGTTCTGAGGTAAGCTAGCCTGGAAAAAGGTGTGGATAAAGTGCCAATAGGAACTTTGCAGTGAGGGCTGGCTGCCCTGCAAGGACAGGTGAGCCAGGAGCTGTGGGTGTCAGTGAGGCAGCAGAGGCAGTGGCCTCACTGAGCATGGGGCATCCTGGCAGAACCCCAGCCAGGTGTGGGGGACAGGCCCAGGGATGGCAGCCAGGGATGACCAACAGTCCAGTGACTGCCAGGCAACTCTGTAGCCACAAAGCAGACTCAGGGTCTGGCTAGGAGATCAAGTCCACGGGTTAGGGTTTGCATCTGAATGAAAATGGAGTACATGTTCTGGCAGATGCATAGCTGTAGGGTAGCTTGGGCAGGGACCAGCAGTGATGGCCTGAGGTTAAATGCATCTCCCAAGGAAAGCAGATGCCCTGACATTGCATACTTTTGCAGAATGATGTAATCCATTGTGTTGCTTATGTCTCTTTGCATATGCTGGGCATTACTTTGTTTGGTGTTGCAGTTGATAAGCAGTTTTACATCTGGCTTAAGTCAGAGCTCACATGCTTGTCTGCTGCAGGTCTGTTTTCTCCTAATATTGTGAATTCATGAACACCTTTGTTATGTCATAGTACAGCCCACTCAAGATAAGAGTCATTCTGGCAGGGATGGCTTCGGCTGCTGACACAACCTAATAGCCTTGTCAAGAATTAATTCTGGATTTTGCGGTAGTTTCCTTTTGACTAATCATAATAAGATCTTTCATCAGGATCTTGCATCAACTTGCGTGATTGTCTCATCATCTTTTGGCAGCTAATTTTTTAAAGTTTTTTTTTTTTTTTTTGTACAAATTGCAAACCCCAAACCTCTGGTGGATTTTACATAGGGTACCATATTCCTTTTGTTTTTGTGACATTGCACTGTACTTCCTTTCTACAGGAAAGGTACGTACTTATGAATTAGCAAATACATCAACTGCTTCAGAATCGAACTGTCATCTGAAAGTTTTTGCTCCTTTTTCAGTGGTGTCCAGCAGTTGAAGGTACAGAATAAACCGTGGTTTGTGACTCCTCATTTTTCTTCTTGTTTGTTCCTGGAGCCCAGGAGGCTAGCAAAACACTTCTGAAATCGCTATAGGTCTGAGATGCTCAGAAAACAAATCCTGCAAAACATGACTTTCTCTAACCTGTCCTTGTCCATTTTAGGTTTTTTTTTCCTTCTTTTTTTCACCTTCCCTTGTAGAAGCCAAGTTATGAGAATTTGCAGTTTCAAAACCAGCAGTCTTCATATTTTGTGACCTTTTCCTGTCTGACCTTTCTCAGTAGTGATGAGAGGAAAGCAGTGTTCATAGTCTATAGCATTATTTCCTAGCATTTGTAATAGTACCTCTGCTTCCAGACTCATGACAGTAGTGTTTCCTCTGTTCTTCTGGACTGAACTAGACAAGAATTCTGTGGTTACCTTGCAAATGGTTTGTTGCAGCATCCCTCCAAAATAGGATCACGTTAAACTAGTATCTAACTTTAGCAACATTCATTATTATCACATACAGCCTCTATTAAAACTCAATGAAAATTAAACCTCAAATGCCTTCATCACATTTGTATGTCGGCTTTACCTATGGTTGTTAACTTACTTACAACATAACAAATATATAAAAATCTAAATGTTAACATTTTGAGGGCTTTGATCATAGGTTTGACCATTTTCCAGTTAATGTTATGCTTCACAGTGGACTAAGAGATTGTGAAAAAGTGAGCCAAATGTGAGTGATCACTTAAGTTTCTTATGGGGCAGATGAAACTTTGCATGAGGGCTAAAGCTGTCAGCCTCTCCAGAAAGTGGCAAACAATAATTTGATGGAGGAACAGATTACTTCCTTCTTAGATAAATGACTAGTAGATTGTGTTTTAGGGAGGTGGACAAAGGCAGATTACCCCATAGATGGTAATGGATTATAAAGCAAAAATGGTTGCCAAAGTAGGATTCTCTTCTGTGAGGGGATAGGAACTGAAAAAGAGCTTTGAGTTTATTAGATAAGAAGGCCCCTCAAGACTGCTCTGAGTCTGAATGGATGTAAGCTTATTTCTTTTAATTTCTGTTCTTTTGTGACTTTATAAAACTTTATAAATGGCATTGTCTATTGCAGATGTAGTAAATAAATTCTTTTATTAGCTGTTTATGTTGACCTGTTTTGGGTGAGGAATGATATCAGTACAGCCATCTAACTTCAAGGAATTTATGCCCATAGGCTCTTGCAGTAGATGGTACTGAACTACTGTCAGGCAGCCAGCAGCCCAAAACACTCATCAGAAGCTATAAAGGATAGTGGAGTTGCACAGGCCAATAACTCAGTGCCTGAAAAGGAAAGAGATTTCCATTGCTGAAGAAGTGTCTCTGCTAATGCTAGTATGAAGCCGAAGGATTGTAAAGAAGTATAAGGGTAGTGGATGTTACTGCAAATTTTCCAAATTGGGAAATTAGAGATAGAGTAAAATGAGATAGTATTTCTAGGGTACACACAAAATTCTTCTGTCCTGATACCGTAGCCTATTCCTAGACTATACACTTAAGATCAGGTGTCTTCCAGCTCCTGTTAGTTGCTTCCCATATGGTGGTTGCCTTCACTAATGTAAAGGTTGAGCAGACTGTTAGGTTGTCATGCCTCTGAGATAATATCCCATTTTTACAATTAGTTCACTTTTCATTAGTGAATTAACTGGACATATAAATATTTATGACTATCTCAGATGTCCGATTACAACAGGAAATAAATAATTAATTATAGAAAATTACCTTTGTACAATTGATACCACAAGGATATAAATCAGATATGGGAATTTCAAAAAAAAGCAGCACAATATGTTGGTGGTGTTGTTTAAACCCAGCCGGTAAATCAGCACCTAGCAGCTGCTCACTCACCCCCCCTTTCATCCCTCCCCAAGCAAGATAGGGAGGAGAATAAAAAGAATGTAAAACCCGCAGGTTGAGATAAGAGCAGTTTAATACCTAAAGTGCAGCTACTAATTGTAAAGGAAATAACAAGGGGAGAGAATATAAAACCGAAAGGGGAAAGTGGAAAAAAAACCCAAACCAATAAACATGAGTGATGCACAAGTACAGTTGCTCGCCACCTGCTGACTGATATCCAGCCTGACCTGAGCAGCGATCTGACCTTCTAGGTAACTCCCCTCAGTTTATATGCTGGGCATGATGTACTATGGTATGGGATACCCCTGTGGCTAGTTTGAGTAAGGTGTCCTATCTGCGCCCTCCTGGCTTCTTGTGCTCCTTCTCACTGGCAGAGCATGAGAAACTGAAAAGTCCTTGATCAGAGTAAAGGCTACTTAGCAGCAACTAAAACTTCAGTGTGTTATCAGCATTGTTCTTAGACTAAAGGCAAACACAGCACTATATCAGCTACTAGGAAGGGAATTAATTCTATCCCAGCTAAAACCAATACAGTTGTTTTTTTCTGAAACACTCTCGAGTATATTTTTGGTAGAACCATTCCTGGGTATCAAGCCTTCCATTGTGTGAACAGTAATGATATGAGAAAGTCTATTTACAGAAATGTGCATATGATCTAAGTGTATTGACAGTTGGGTGAGCAATCCAACGCTTGATGAATTCTGCTTCACAGTGATAGGAAGAGCTGACATCGAAGGATCAAAAAGTGACGTCGCTGCTTGGCTGTCACAAGCCAGTTATCCCTCTGATAACTTTTCTGACACCTCCTGCTTAAAACACAAAAAGCCAGAAGGATTGTGAGCCCCCGCTTTCACAGTTAGTTTTACCTTACTGATGTTGCGTTGTTGCAATAGTAATGCTGCTCAGTCCGAGAGGAACCACAGGTTCAGACCCCTGGTACGTGTGCTTGGCTGAGGAGCCACTGGTCAAGGCTACCATCTGTGGGCTTATGACTGAATGCCTCTAAGTCAGAGTTGCACCTTGAGATTTGATGTTGTGCTGTTGTGTCATTGGTCACTTCTCATAGGAGAAGGAAAACTCCTATCTTCAAACCCGGGCAGATGGCGCTCGTCTAGCCTTGTAAGGCCTTCCATCAAAGACAAAGACACTCTTACAAAACCTACTACCTGAGGACTTTGCTGTCACCATCCTAGCTAGCTAGGCCGTGGCAGTTAAAGCTCAGGTGTAAAGGGTGGGACCAGTGCTGCGCAAGCTGCCCCTCACCTAAAAAATCCACTGCACAGGCTGGAAGGGTTTCCTCTCACTTGTCTGTATGGACAGGCGAGGGTCAGTCAAAACGGCAGGTGACAGGGTGCATTGGAAGCTGCAGATCCAACCTTGCATGTGGGCAGATCAGGACATTGATTGCTTGAAATTGCCCCAGAAGATGACAGTCATTGTGGGAAACTTCCTGATTGCCTAAGCAGCCTTTTTTCCAACCAGATTTGCCTATCCCACATGCCCTTGGTCATTGTGCTTGTAGTAAGCATGGGTAAAGCCCTTCCCAAATCTTCACTTGCAAAGCCAAGCCATCAATTGACAGTTGGGACAGTTATGGAAATCTACATATATGATTTCTGTTTGAAGGTTCTGTGTGTAAGTTTATAGACTACAAGCATCATTTTGAGTGGGGGTGTATTTGTCTTGTCTGTTGTACTATTTCTCTGTTAAGTTGGTTGAAATAAACTTTACACCTGCCAAAGCTAACAGAGAGGAGAAATTAAGTTTTGATGAGTGAATGGCATTAAATAAAGGGTTGAATATTCTGTTACAAGCCAGTTTATCAAGCTTGAAACTTTGGTCACATAGGGGATTTGAAGAGGAACCATCTAATAAGGAAGACTGAGGATTAAAAGAAAGAGATTCTTATCAGCCATTTTAAAGGAAGATCAGCCTCTCTTTCCACAAAAAGGGTGCTTGCTGCAGAGGTCAGGAGAAATGACTTGGAAAAGAACAACTGTGCTTCAGCATAAATCGCACAAGCTTGAAGGAAAATATTGAGGACTCTTGCTTATAGTGAGTTAGAAGCTGAAAGAGTTTGATGTGTCAGGAAGTCTTAAAGCAAAATGTTTACTGTTTAACTGTTATGTTCCTTGTAATAGCTAAAGTAAAGGGGTTTTCAAAAACCCTGTTAAGTCTGTGCATGTCTGTCCATGTTGTGGAGCTCTCAGGGAGGGTTTCAAGGCACTGGATAATGAGCTGCCAGCATACCTCTGTGGCTAGCTGAGCTGGTACACAAACTTGTGTGTCCAACAAGAGAAGCCAAAATGAGTCTTGAGACCTTTGAGTCTTAAAGGATGCTTACAACAGTCTGTGGGGTTCTCTTTGCATTGTTACCTGGGGACAGCTGATGAGATTTCTGTGAGAGCTACCACATGAGAAGATTGCTGTAATGTTTACAGAGATACAGCTTGGGATTCCTACATAGGAGATAACTTTAAATACAGGTATTACTGTTGAAAGTTACTGGTTTATCCAGTTTGTAGACAGAGAACCCAAAAATGTAAAAAGAAAACTGAATAGCTGCTAATGAATGGCTAAAGGCCGGTTATTGCAGGTCACAGTTACTGTACCCAGTGCATAGTACAGCATCCTTACCTGTCATGTTTTCTCTTTGTAAATTAAGTTCAGGCATTCTCTTAACTTTGTTTAGGCGCATCTGCAGCAGACAAGAGTTAATCTGGCAAATGAGGCCAGTCTTTTACTGCTTTATTCTGTGTTTAAATTCTATTCTGAAAGTTTGTGGAATTTTAATTTTTTTTTTTAATTTTTCCCTCTTCAAGTTCAGAGCTCTTGTGGGTGTTACTGTCCTTCAAATCTCCTGATTCAGAAGGAATTGGAACTGATGAGTGTTTTTCTATGTGAAACACCTGGCAGGAGCAAGCTCTGAGAATTTTTGCTTGTCTCCATATTGGCATCTGTTGTTTCTGCTGTGGCAGTTGTACTTTTTCCCTCAGTGAGGTAGCTGAGTACTTTGGTAGTGTGCTTTTGTATTAGTGGATATTAGGCCTATATGTAAATTTTGTAGACTTTCATGTTTCGTAACACCATCCCTTATGTGATAAAGATAAAACAGATCTTTTTTTATTGATGACCATATATCAGAATGTATGGTAAAGTGTACTAAGATCTAAATTATTGTTTGAAGTTAGAAAGCCAGACTTTTTACAGGATGAATACCATTGTGGTGGTTTAATTCCAGACAGCATCTAAGTACCACACAGCCACTGCCTACTCCCTCCGCACATCGGGGAGGAGAGTCAGAAGGAGTTAAGAACAGTTTAGTAATTGTAGTAAAATATAATAATAAAAATAATAACAGTAATAATAGTGAAAAAAAAGGGAAATAACGTTCAGGAAACAAAGGTAATGCACAAAACCACTGCTCACCACCTGCTGACCAATGCCCAGCCTGTTCCCAAGCAAAAATTTGTGGCTGCCAGCCAACAGCCCCAGTTTATTTACTGAACATGATGTTCTATGCATGGAATATCCCTTTGGATAGTTTTGGTCAGGTGTCCTGGTTGTGCTCCCTCCTGCCTTCTTGTGCACCTGGTCACTGGCAGAACATGAGAAACAAAAAAGTCGTTGATCAGGGTGGGCACTACTTGGCAAAAACTGGAATATCAATTTGTTATCAACATTATTCTCACACTAAATCTAAAACAGAGAACTGCACCAGCTACTAGGAAGAAAGTTAACTCCATCCCAACTGAAACCAGGAAAATCAGAGAGAATCAGAGCACTACAGTAATGTTATTTGCTATACAAGTCACAATATGCAAATCCATATGCTTATTCTTTTTCCTGAAACTAGCTTTCCATCAGAGTTTGCTAACACACAATCTTTCTGCTTGTCTTAAATATTAACAAATGGTAAGGTCTTTTTGGGTTCAGATTGGCAAAAAAACAAATTTGTTTTTGTTCCTCTCTGTAGATTAAGGCGTTATTACATAATGTGTATAGGTATAAGAGCTCTGAGCAGCTTCTGTGCGTATCACTGCCTGTCCTTTTCTCTTACCTATCTGTACCCCAAAATCCCTCACTGATTTTTCAAGTCCAATAATTAACTGTGAGCAGCAGTGGACATTGGCGTTGTCCTGCCACTTTTTGTCAGTCTTTTTGACTGGGGAAGTGTCAAGCCAATTGCTTGTGGATTTGCCTTGGTCTTTGCTACTGACTTCAGCTTAGATTGTTATAGGCCCAGATAGCATAACCTGAATAATACATTTATAATTTATTAAACTTAATTCTTTAAAGGTTCTTTTGATAGCTGCTCTATGAAGATAGCTGTTGAAGGAAGTTTAAAATTAATGGATTCTATTTGGTATGCCTATTATTATTTTTGAAGCCTGTTAGAGAAGAGAAATTATGCAAATTGGTGTCACGCTAGGCTACTGCACACATGCTGGTACTGCATAACAACTAGCTCACTGATGAAAATACTTTATCTTAAGCAGGAGTCATTGTCGGCACTAAGAGATGTTCTTTGTTTCCTGGTTAACAGTTTATTATTATTTTTGTTACGGATAAAGGAGACTGTTCTTATTAAAATTCCTCATTAGAATAGGACTGCTGTAAAAATAATACTGGAGAATTCTAGTGATGAATTGTGATAGATTACATTATACAATTAAGGTATATTGCAAAACAATAGGAAGATTCCTTCAAAAAATGAAGCAGTTGTTGCTCTCCCTCTATGAATGACTAATTGGCTTTAATTCTTCAGCTCCTGAATGTAAAAGACTTGATAAATAGATCAGGCTCAGGATCAATTAGTGTCACAATGATCTTCAGTATTAATGAAGTGAGCTGCTAGGATTGAACCAGTTTATCTGTACCCTTCATGACAGCATCTTAGGTTAACACGCACTGCATTGTCTATCTAGTTCTGGGCATGGGAACCTGTACACAGAACATCCAGTTCTGTGCAGCACTGACTGATAACAAGTGCTCCTTGTGAGGAAGCTATCTTAGTCCAGAAGAATTCTGATATCCTTAGCGGGACAAAAATCCAATATAAGATAAGCTGGCTTCAGAAAATAGGTCGCTAATGTAAGTTTGCAGTTATTTTCTTCCCAGGTTTATCCTACGTCTGTCTTGGGTTTCTTTATCCTCATCTATATACAAAGCATGTCAGGCTTTTCTGATTAGACTGCTGTGAAGAGCCTGGTTTTGGTCTAAGGGTCATCATTCTGTTACAGCCCTTCATCCTTCCATTTTAACGCTAAAACATGTATCTTGTTTGCCCTGTTAAATTGCTGCCAAAGGAAGCAGAGAAAACCTTCTCAGATAT
>JBCJKH010070103.1:0-16058 GCA_039877255.1 Loriculus beryllinus
GAAATTTTTAAAATAAGCTGTGGCAGTTCAGTCCTGTAGACCTTTTCTAAAAGGCACTCCTCTCATAGCCAGCGGAAATGTCACCTGATGGAGGACTCTGCACTCCCGTCTGACATCAGCAGCGTTCTTGATATTTATAGTCCTGTAAATTATGGATATGCAGCCATTTATCTTTCCTAGAGCAGATTCAAACCTGGCATAAGCTCGCTAGGCTTGCAGCTGGGTAGACTTGGCCTTTTTTCTCTTGTACAGATCCTGCTCCAGAAAAGCACTTAACTTTTAAGGACAAGAATAATCTGATTACTTTTTGCTGGAACCTGCACATTTGACTTTAGGCATGTATTAGACTTATACTGTCCACAACAGGGATGTGATCATTCAGTTTATTCTTACTGCTAAATAAAAATATAATTATTCCTAATATCATCTGAAACTGGCAGCTTTGGATGCAACCATTTTCTTTCTGCTTCACACTGATACTAGCACACAAAAGCAGCTAGATGTCTCACTAGAACAAACTCTGAAAAACTTTTTCTTTCCCAACTAAGATCACCCAACTCACAGCTTCAAGTTTCAGAACATAAAAAACCCCCCGAGAAGGTCACAGAGCACAGAAGAAGCTTCTTGGATAAGGTCAAAAGTAAGTGGTGCTGCTCCACTTCAGTGTAGATTGTTCTGAAAAAAATACATAGGAAAAATCACCTATTGTCATTTGGATTGTTTGACTGCTTCAGTCCATTTTGTAACACATGTAACACAAGCATGTAACACAAGGAGGTGAAAATCTCTCTGAAAAAAAGAGCTGTTACTATTTTATGTATGTCCAGCTGAATGCACTTATGACTGTTCTTAGAATATCTTCACTGAAAGAGATCATTTTCATCATATTCCATCTTTCCAGTGACTGCAATCACTATTACATCAGTTTTTAAACAGTGAATGCAATTATGTAACTTATTTGAAAGCCAGCTAGCTTGCTTTTATTGACCTTTAAGAAATAAATAAGTGGGCATTAAAGAACCTAACAACCTTGAAAAGTGGTTTCACCCCTGGAGAGTCACTCTTTAGGATGGGTAATGAATAAAGACCTTATCAGAATCTTTGCAACATATTAGAAACATTCTCCAGAATACCTATAAAATTCATTAGACACTAATAACCTGCACTGAAGCCTGATAAGACAGAAGCTCAGGAAAGAGTTGAAAAAAACCACGGTCCGTTAGAGTAATGGAAATCAAGTGTTTGGAGAAGAAGAGTACTAAGAGCATTTCTATTTGGAAAAAATAGTGAAAGAAAAAAAAATGGTTTTCTCACAAGTTACAGAAAAAAAAAATCTTAGCTCTTAATGCTGCAGGTATCCAGGCTTCAGCACTGAGTTGTGCAGTTTATCGGCTATATCTGTGTCACTAAGTAAAAGAGGGTCAGGAATCCAGACTTGTGTCTGCCCTACTTAGGGCTCACTCTCTTTGGAGTGGACTGACAACATAATGGTCCTGTGACTCCCGTATGCCAAAAAATACAAATGTCCTTTTGTATATGCTTTTTAATTTCAGATGTCCGAAGTATTGTGATGGCCATCTAACTGGTGCTTCAGAGCAAGAAGGGGAAGGCAGGCAGGGTACAGCCTGAGGCATTTAGGCATGATCCCTGGAATGAAGAGCTGACACAACTGCACCAGGGCACAGCCCAGGAGAAAGCTTGCTGAAGCAGTCTAAAACAAAAATTAGGGATGATCAGGGACCTGCCCTGACCTCATGTCCCTGCCATTGATTAGTTCATTGCATAGTCATTCTTTCAGAGACCTCCCATAGCTAAGTGGCCTGCAATCCTTTTCACACACACTTCAACTGTGGATTCAAATGTTAGGCATAGGGTCAAGGAAAAAGGGGAGACCACATAACCAATAAACCTTCCTTAAAATAAGGGAACAGAGGTGGTTCATAGGTCTTGGGATGGCCCTCTTTAAAGGAGTTCACTAGCTCTCCATGGTTTTATTCGCATTGGTAATACGAGTGTATGTCTGGAAGCGGATGGAAATACCAGAAAGGAAAACTTATAATTGTAAAAAGTGTGAAAATACAGAAACTGCAAAAAAAAAAAAAAAAAATTAAAAGCATAAAGCAGTAGTGTGTATATATAACTGTAAAATAAACATTAAAATGCCTAATTAATAGGACTTAAGAGGGTAAACTGCAAAATGAAGAGTAATCTTCCTACTCCACTTTCAAATTAGGAAGAATATCCAGCTTGGAATCATTAGTAACTATGTGACTTTGTATTTTGTAGAGAGTTATTGGCTGTGATAACTAGATTCCATTGTCTTATATGCTTTGAAATCTCTGAACCTCAAAGATACATTTGGCTTAGAAACAATTCTTTGCCACTATATGCATCCTTTTGGTTAACATTACTGAAAGCTGCTCTTATTGCAAGCTATCTCTAGAACTGGGGTTTTGCTATCAGTGCCAAACTTCACAATACAGGTTGTGAAACCACAAGGTTGGCACCATTAAGAAGTGATGAAATTACACAAAACTGAGATCCAGATGCAATTTTAAAGCCAAGTATGGGTCATGGTTTTGGAAAACAGAAACTAAACAAACCCTCAACTGATCAAGGTTTTAAGTAAACCCAGTTCCCACTGCTGTTTCCTATGTTTCTATCAGTGGTGCTGGCTAGACACAGAAATGCAGTGACTTCCCTTTGACATCCATGTCCATCAGCAGTATTGCTACTATCAGTCCAAATGATCACTTTATTTCTCAGTTTCCTGCTTTCCTTGCAGAGAGTAACTCCTTTAGGCACTAATAAATTTATTAATTTATAGAGATATTTCTTTTACCCTAAGTAGAATCTTTTCCACAGAAAATACCAATTTTAAGAAACAGGCATCCACTCCTGAAATAGGAGGGATCATCACAAGAGTATGCAGCAAATGAGAGTACCCTGCAAGCACATGAAGATATTTCAAGCTCTAGCTGCATATACACTGAGCCAAAATAAGCTAGAACTACCACAGAAGCCAGCAGTCCTGTGCTGCTCTGCTCCTGCTGCTGTTTGAAAAAAAAACCAAACTCAATCAAAACCAAACCAAACCAAAGCAAACCCCCCCCCCAAATTAAAAAAATTTTATTTTTGTTTATATTTCTGTTGCATCTTTGGTTCAAAAATTGAAGATGTTCTTGGGGCATGAAGAAGTAGAAAAGACTGTTTTATTTTCAGCTGTGATGTCAACTGATGTTGGCTCAAAATGTTAAAGTGAATGTAAAAAAAAGTATAGGTTTGTTAACCTATATTAAAAAACAGTATAGGTTTTAGCCTGCTCTATTGAAACCAAATCCGTAATGTGCCTGATTATAATGGGAATTAAAAACATTCACTTGTGCTGGTTGGGCTCTTTTTTTTTACCCTTCTTTTCTTTTTCCTGTGACAAATACATTTAGTTATTGAAAGGGCACACTCATACTGCCAATTTTCACAGTTATGGTTAAGTCTTCACCTAGCCTCCAGTGGACCTGCTTCTGAAGTAAACAATGTTTGCCTCAGTGTGTTGCAATTGCAAAGATAAGCGGCTAATGCATCGAAGTAATGTTTTTGGGTGTTGAATTAATTCTGACTTTCTTCTCCACAAACAGATATCTGTAATACAGTATAGGCACTGCCAGTAATTGCAAAGGTGCCTTTTATGAGATCTATGATGAAGCGCTCTTTTTTTAAGGGAAAAGACGTGAGTAGGAGGAGTTCCTGACAACCAGCATTTGAAGAGGTGATCAATTCTTATGCAGTGAAGTTCTCTACTATGTCACATGCTATTTCATTTATTTTATCAGCTTGAAAAAAACTATTTGGCTAAATTCATGCCTCTAACAGCTATGACATCAGGATAGATAGTGGCTCATTGATTTTGTATTCCTTAGGCTGCTCAGGATTTGGTTTGGAAATATGAATAGCATGAAATATGTTTTCTGATGTTGAAAGAAATAAAATGCAGAAGTTCTGGTTCCTAGCTGTCTGATTCTTGTTCTGGCATAAACAATACTAAGAAAAAGAGTATATACTGGCCAAACCATGTGACTGATTTTCTTAAATTGAAATAAGTTCCTTGTGTGAATCACTATCTACTAACACAAACTGTAATAATCTTTTGACTAGAAGACAACCAGAATTTATTCCTGATGGTTTTAGATGACTATTGCTATAAGTAGATTAAATGTGACCTTTTTCATGTGTTAATTATCAAGATATTGAAACTGCAGTTTTTGAATCTGCTTAGTGTCCAGATGCCTGGAACAGTCTGAATCCTGCTAAAACTTCCTGGCCCTGTGGATGCAGATAGCAAAAGGCCAGGACCCAGTCTCTGGGTTCAATTTATGTAGCAGCTTATCCCACATGCAGCTGCATTGTCACCAGCAGTAAGGGTTGAAGAACCTTATCCAAATGAGATTTCTAGATAATTTATGGGTATTAATTAATTCCGTCCTCCAATTTCTTTCATTGTTTTTGGTTTTCAATAATTACTGTTGTGCTTATTTCACTCCCAAAATCTGTGTTGTGGGAATTCTGTTTATATTTGAAGTCTTCTAGAAACCTGCCAGAACCCTAAATTTTAACTTCTCCCATGCCACAGCTGGATACAGTGACTTTTTCTAGGCTGAGGGTGTAATGGCAAAATACATTTTGCTAGAAGATAACCTCTCTTTCCCTGGTACCTTTGTTAGTAATTCAAGATGACAAAGAGGTGCAAACCAGCTTCAAACACACTTTATTCTCACTTACTGGAGCACGTGTGCAAATCTCAGGATTTGCACAGATGATTTGTGGGTATGATTTTCTTGAGTATATCTGAGGTCCAAAGCCACTGGGAGAATCAAGAACATGCTTTTAGCACATTGCTGAAGACTACTGAGTACTTTTCAGGACACCTTTAAAACAAGTGCTGCAGATCCTCTGGCTGCCTACAAAAGAACTGTTACATTACCTAGAGCAGTACAACTACCTATTATCACAGTAGGTGAGGTCCCTAGAGAGTATGTTTGCCAAGATGGCATGACCTGTTTAATTGAGCTTTGAAAGACGTGTTTGTACAGCTTGCAATCCTTGAATTCGTACAGTCAGCTCTAGAACATCTCTGTGTTGTCTGCATGGGTGGGGTAGCTCCTTAGCTTTTTTTTTCTTATTAAACATAAAGAAATAGTAAAGAGACACTGAAAAACCTTCATAAGTGAGAAATTCAGTAGTCTCAAGAGTAGAGTCGATGTAGAATCACCAAGTTCTGGTATGTATATGCATCATAACCTGCAACCTACAGACCCTGCAGCATGGCTGCTTGGTCCAGCACATGCTTAGACTGAGAAAGAGCAAAGGCTGGATTGTGTATTGTTCTGGTACTTGTTGCACGAGTTGCAAGCTAATGATTTAATAGAATAACTCTGGCTATTCTTTTGTGGTCTCTAAAAAGGCTTTTCCTAGCCTCTGATCCTTGAAGAGCACAATCTTACCTTAGCCTAATGTCGTGCATGTTCTGTCATGTGAGAATTACCAATTTATTGGTAAGCTCAGCTCAAAAGGCAGACAAAAAGTATTACCCTTTTTGAGAAATCTATTTATATCTTTTCTAGTAAGTGAGGCAATTGCAAGCATGAGATTGGCATCAGAAATTTGACTGAGGTCCCAGACACATATAAAGGTTTCTGGCAGTTCTTTCCAATAGGTCATGAACTATCCTCTTCTTTTGTTACATATACTCATTTACATTTGGGTACAGTGCAGGCCTGTATACCAATGCAAGTAATTTAAAATTGAGACTCTCAGTCTTTTCTGGCTCTACAGTATAAGTTCCAATGCAAAATGTACAGAACACCCACGTAACCCATGGCTTTTAGATCTCAAAGTAAATGTTTTCACATAATCATGGATTGCATCCAAGCAAATGTCTGTAAGATGACATTTCTGGAAGCTTTTGCATCTTTACATTATATTTAGTTTACACAATATACATGGAAAAAATGGCCATATGAGCCAGACCAACATTTGACCTCTTGTAGAGTGCCTTTGAGAACAGGCTATTTCTCTGCCCTCCTCTATGCTAACACCTTTTACATCAGACAATTTCCAAATCAGGAATTTCTTTGAAGTTTCTAGTCTTTCTTCCATAGTTTACTTTTCAAAACATCACAAGGCCAGTGGAATTCTTGTATTCATATGCTGGGGGCCCCCATGCAAACCATCCAGGATCTGAATTTCCCTCTCTTCTTGTCATGGTTTACACTTCTTTACATCCACCTTCTTTTCCTCTCTGTCTGAGGCAGGCCTTTTCCAGGACTGAGGGTCCCCAAAGTTTCTGGGTGGAGTTGAAATTTGGACCTCCTGGCCACCATGCACCTCCTACCATCATGCAGCCTTTGTCCCAGAGGCATCATCCACCTTGTTTCTCAACAGAGCTCAGTACAGCCAAAGTGCTGGAGCACCTTTGGTGTTAAGGGAGTGGGGCTACTTGTCTCTGTAAAGGCCTTCAAATCTACATGAAATTAATCCAAAAGCATTTAGAGTAAGGGAACTAACACATTTGTACTGGAAATGTATCAAAAGGCAAAATCCAGCGCCTTCTATCATCTGGCTTTCTAATACTATGCATGCTGTTTCCAGGGCTTCTGTCAAAACAGGCAGTGAGCAGTTCTCTTTGTGGGAACTGCTGTGAGGAGGGCAATGCGGGGAAATAATTTCCTTTTGAGTGCTTTGGAGTATCCTACAGAGCCTGATCCAAAACCCACTGCAGGCACTGAAAGTTGTGCCAGAGGGACTGTAATGTTCTTTGTATTAGGCTTCAGCCTATTGACACATCAGCAAATTATTATTATTTTTCTGTCACAAGTTTTACAGAAACTGCTGCAGTGCCATGCAGGAACAGGGAGAAGAAATATCTCCATTTCCTGGGCATAGGTGAAAGATTTTTTTCTTAAGATGCTGTGAAGTCCAAATTTGCAAGAAGAGCCAGTTGTCTCTGCTCAGATATCTGAAAACACAGCTAATCTTCAGTTTTATTTAACTTCTATTTTTTGTTTTTCCTATATTTCTCAAATACATTGTTTAGTGAGAAAAATCAGACAGATGGGGCATGGTTTTTTTTACTTGGTTTATTTTGTACATGCCTGCAAATTGATACTTCTTGAAATGAATGTTCCCTTCCAGTTTCAGTCATTATTTTGTCCTCTGTTTATTCATCACCAGACTCAGCTACTCCTTACAGAGTGGCTCTTGGAACAAGGTCCCAGGAAGCAAGGTGTCAGTTGTCCACATCCCCACCTGAGACACATCAGGACAGCTGATCATGATGCATAATCCTGAGCATATGTTCAAGTATTTCATGCCTCAGAACAAGGGATGGCTTGGTGAAGATCTGCTTGTTGTGCAGTGCAGAAGCATAGTCTGGATGCTAACACCACCCAGGCCTAGACTGGTCTAGCACCACAGCATGGGCGTAGATATCTGTCACCCACTTGTGCACTTAAGTAGACTGGTATGGGTGTAGTGAATAGTACTGCAGTACACCCTTTTTTCTCCAGCAGCATAAACCAGAAGGGAAGTCTTGTGCTGCTTCTTCACGCTCTTCAGCTGTGTAGATAGAGAAGCTCCAGGAGAAGCTGAGAGGAAGATTTGTAGATCTGTGCTGTGAAGTGGGTTCTTCCGTGTCCCATGAGAGACATGGTCATTTATCAGCCTTCTCCTCAGGACCAGCACAATACAACTTTTCTCTTCCTAATCAACTATTTCCATGGAACTTGAATGATTTTTATTTATATATTTGTTTATCTATGAGGCTGCTGCTGCTCAGTCTATTTTTGATAAAATTGATCAAAAGGTCGAACAGCTAAGGACTTGTGCAGAGGCACACTTGCATGCCTACACACGTACATGCAAAAGCAATATGTGGTGTTGTAAATCTTTTCTCCTTGAAAGACTGGCAAAAAATGGGCTTTCTTTCCACAGCTAGAGATTTAGCACTGCTCACAGCAAGTAAGTTCACCTTAGCAAGGAAGCCAGAGTAAAACATTAATTATGCTGTGTTTCCTTACCACAATTAAAAAATTGATAGAAACTTTCGAAAAAACAAAGCCAGCAAGTCTTTAAAAGGGGACACCACTGAGATACAATGTTAGTGAAACCAGTTGTAGTCAAGACAGAGCTTTTAAGAAGATGGAGTATTTATAAACTGCCCTATAAACTGGTAAGGCTGTATGATTTTATGCACCATAATTGCTCTTTGCTACATCCCAGGACCAGCGAGAGGAACATGAAGCTTCCCATCAAGCTATTTGTCAATGTAAGAGAATGTTTAACAGGAAAATAAAATAGTTAACGACCTTTAAAATAGGCTTAAAAATTTTAAAGTAATGGGTGTCTTAAAAAACTTCAGGAGTGGGTTCTTTATGGGAAACTCAGAATTTAAAAACATGTTTGGAGTAGAGTCAAGATATTATGAGCAGTGCTCTGCAGTAATGACACATATCAGCAGTATTTGTAACCAGAAGAACAATGTGATAAATTTTAATCGCAAGGGACCAGGCTTTGTGGGAAGTGCCTAATACACAGACATCCTTTATAGGTTTCCAGTTATGACCTATGTCTAAAAGACATTTTAATGATAACTAAGGAAAGTAGATGGATTGTCTTCCCAGAGTGTTGAAGGTCCTGTTTGTTGTCATCCGCAGCTTCTATAAAGACCAGAGATTTTCAAAGGTACTCTTCTGTCCTGCTATCAGCACGCAATACCGCAAGGATGGGACTATCTAAGATAAAACATGCCAGACACATGTACTCCTCAGGATTTCCTGTGGGAGTCTGACCAAGAGAAGGCAATATTAATAAATATAAATTCTGGAACATTATTATCAGCAGAACTGTGTCATGTAGTTTACCCTTGAATTCTTATAACCCCTCTAGTTTTCTCAGGCAGTTCAAGCATTTAACTGCAACTGGTCAGAGTGTTAGACCTCCCCACTGGGACAATTGTTTTCAGTTACATTAAAGGCTCAAAGACTTGGACAGACATGCCAAAGCAAGGAGTTTAGCTTGCTGAATGCTTTAACTCTTTGAACTAATGTGGGATCTGGGAGTCCCCCTACTCTTGGACCTTGAAAATACTTAAGAAATAGATGTAATCTGGAAGCAGATTAGTGCCAAAAATATGTAATAGTCCTCCCTTTGAGGACGCTGTTGCCCTTTTTTTTTTTAAATTTATATTCACTTTCTTGGAAGTGGTAGAGGGAGTATAACAAACACATTGTTTTTCTAAAGGACGATGAATTAGGCCAGTAAATGAAGTACCAGTAACCACAGCTTTCATTAAAAAGTGAATTCACTCACTTTTTAGATCTTCAGAGCTATCTTTTTTTCCTAAGGTCCTCATCAAGGGCTTTTCTTGGTTGAAAAGTGAAAATACCAATGCTTACTGCTTACTGCTCCTAGAAGGAGAAAAAAACCAAGAAGCAAGGAAAAATCCTTAAAATAAGCTGATCCTTTGGGATTTTTTGACCAAAGTGTGCTACACTATGCAGCTTAGCATATAATGTCATTGGGCTTGCAGGAATCTCCAGGACACCTTCTCTTCAAGAAGGTTCTGTTTTTCAGAAATTGCTCTAAGTTTTTCACATTACACAACAGTTTGGGTACTCTCTGCCTTTACAGTCTAACACTCAGGTTTGTCTAAATAGATGGTTGTTTCAGAAACTTAATCAAACATTAATTCTGTAACAGTATTGCTTTATAGTGAGTTCGTATTAACATACAGGTTATATTAACATATAACAAAAATTACATAATTTTTGTAATAACAAAAATTAACATAGAGTCTTGCTTTCTAGTGAGTTCATATTAACATACAGGCAGTGGTGGTACTGCATGAGTGCTTCAGGATAGTTTCCACTGACTCCTGCTATCCCCACTTTTTTTCTAATGCAAGACAAATTACAGAAGTCAAATAACAAAAGGTAGGCCACTTTATGTCATGCTAACTCAGTGGAACAGTAGCTTCTAGACAGGAAACATAGTTTAAGAGACAGCTGTGAGTGGGTAGATCACACTCTATATTGTATCACAGCTTTGTTGAGAATATCTTTCTTCATAATTTGCTAGGAGAGCTGATTAAATCTCTGCACAACTATAATTTGCAAAAGACTTTGTCCTACTCATTCCAAACAGAAAACTAGAGTCTGCCTTTCAGACAACATGATATTTTTGCTGTTCAAATCAGAACATGCTATACTCTTTGATGAAAAGAACAGCAGAAAGCAACTAAAAGCTTAGCTCTAAATAAATATAACACACGTAAATGCTTTCAAAAAGGAGCTTTCATGACTTTTGCTTTCACAAAGATCCTATGAACTCTATAAAACATAAACAACACCTCATAATGAAACACTGTTATTTCGAAGTTGACATCACATCTGACTCAAAGCGTGACTTTTTGATTGGGATTAAATTCAGTTTATTTAAAGGTTTTAGTATAACTCCTTAGTTATCTAGAATACAAGATAAACATAACAAACATAACATTTGTCTTACAACTAAAAATGCTGATAAGTATAATTTAGATAGTTAAGACATATATTTCTTTCTTAAATTCTTTTATTATACATTTGAGAGCATTTTGTATATAGAAAGGTCACCATTATACATGTTAAGATGGTCAGCACTCTCTTGTTTATATGGGGGTTTGTACAGTTCATAGGGAAAAATAATGTAAAAAAAAAATCACACCCAGATGCCTAAAAATCAGCAAGTCAGGACCCATACATGAAAACCACATCTTTGCATTGACTTGCTTTCAGAATAATTAGAGAATGTTCAACTGAGAACATTGCTGAAGTCTCATGAAAATAAAGCCTGGCTTCAAGTACACTGATGGTTAAAAATATGCAAATCTCCAAACAGCAGTTTTTAGTTAAAGCTCGGTCCAACCAGTAGCTCTGGCTGTCTTCTGCTTATATTTATACCTGGATTTACGCTGTATGTCCGGAGAAGTGGTGGGCAAAAGTGATGTTTCATAACCCACATATTAAGCAAATGAATGAATCTTTACAGAATGAAAAGCAAAAGCTAATACCCTCAGGGCCAGGATTGTATTTCTGGATTTGTTGAAGGTTTCTTAAACTGTGCTATGGAATCCTAGCATTGTCAAAATACAAACATAGAGAAACAAAAATTAATGCTACACCCCAGAATGAATCACTTTCAGGTGTGGAGTGACTTGGTGGTGAAAATTTCCAAGTTACATAACTACCCAAGTCTTCCCATAAGTATCTGGGGTCAGTTTTAATACTCATATCCCAGGAAAAAATCCTCACATCTCACCTCATCTAATTAGTGAATTGTTAGGTTAATCAAATAACAAGTATCTAATGTGTTTGCTATAGAATCTCTTGCTGAATTACTAATAAAATCCTTACAATAAAATGAAAATTATATGAGAAGTCAATGCTTTATAGCAGTATGTGAAAGGTTTAATTCCGTGCTACTGTGAACAGACTACAGTACAACTAAAATACAGGGCTACTTCAAACAACCACTCACATGGTTCTTCCCAGGAAAGAGCCTATCTGGACCTAAATTTCCTAACAAATTCTTAACACATAAGAAAAGCTTTGAAATCCATTGTCCAAGTATATTCTAATAATTGGTTATGATTATTTTCTACTTGTTAAATCTGTAACATAAGCAAAGAAAGGAAGAATTTTGTAAGTAAATAACACATTGAGACTAACAAATTGAATTCATTATAACCTCAAATGGCCAAACCTGTGATTAAGTTCCCCTGTTTTTGAGGGCATAGCCAGCTTGTGAATAAGTGTTGGCGAGCTTGGCACTCAGATCTTATGCTCACAGTTCAGATGTAAGGCCATTTACTATCTATCCAAAAACACTGTCTGAGATTTTTTGTTTATTCTTTTCTTATAAACACTAAAAGCAGATAGAAAATAGTCTGCATTTCAGGGTATTTTTAAAAAATGGTAATTCAAATAAGACTACCCATAACAAACCACAGATCTTTGCTTCTGTCCTCTGCTATACATACACAATATACACTCTATACGAGCCAGACAATAAGGGGTTAAGTAGTAGTGATGCAGATGCAGCTGGGCAATGTTACACTAAAGAGACCAGCTGATAGGCATAAAAGAGGATCAGAAAAAGGAAATAGATGAGGATGGGTTGAGTGCTGGTAGTTGGAGTCTGGTTTTTTGTCTAGGAGGAGTCTTGTTTAGGCTTTTGTAGGGAGCTCAGATATCAGAGTGAGTTTGGATTTGTTTGTTGGCTACTTCCTGTGCTTATTTGTTTTTAATTGTCTTTGTATTTCAGAAATCTAGAAAACCTTGAGTTGGAAATGTGCATTTGCAAATATATACTGAAGTATGTAACGGTGAAGATAAGCTTTTATAAGTAGGGTTTTCTAGGTCATATGTGGAGGTGACAGTGGGCTAGTCTGATGCAGAAGGATTGTAATAATATGAGGCTGATGTGTCCTTCACCAGAAAAATGGTGGGGAAGTAAAATGGAAGATCCAAGATCACAGAAAACCTGGCAGGAATTTGAACAGCATTCAGGTAACCATCTGTCTCCTCAGATGCCTGTTTGCCCCTGAAATTTTAGGGGGGATAGCTTAGTGAGTTGTTCAGTTAAAGAGTTCCTGGATTACCTTCTCCTTTTCCATGGGAAGGAAGAAGCTTGATGGGAAAACTGTGCCATATATTTTTGTTTGTTTGTTTAATTTTAGTTTGGGTGGGCACCAGAAATGGAGAGAAATCTAACACTTGCATAAATATGTTGTCTGGTTTTTGCTAATCCTAAGTGTAGCTATACTCATTCTTCCAAATATTAACTAATTTGATGAAACCCAGGGCTTTTGAAGCATATCAGTATGAAATGGAGATGCTCTTGACCTAATTTCATTCAGACCCTGCTAGTTGCTCACAGGAGAACCAGTCACAGCTTCTGTGTATGCATTTCTTCTCAGGTGGGCTTTGCAGATTTACTGTTGAAGTTATTTTCTAGATCAGTGTCTCTGTGCTAGGCTGAAAGTAACAGAATGCGCTACCTTGCCTGAGCAGCAGGCTTCTCTTAACCTGGATCTAGGTTTTTGACTCTAAATAGATCTGGTAGCTGGAGGGAGCTAGACTTGCTCATCACCTAGAGGTAGTACAGTGGTAGTACTAGGGTATTATGTTCTTGTCATCCTTCTGTCCCTCAACTTTAAAGTAATGCTGTGTGGCTGCATTTTTTTTAAAGACAGTCCTATACCAAGAGTTACCAATATGAAAGATTTGCAGGTCAGCCAGAATACTTAAAAAACCCAAACAAACAAAAAACTAACCCAAAACTCCAAAGGCCCAAGCTCCAGAACTGGTGGAATTTTTTTGGTCTTGCCCTGTGTCTATCATCACAGGGAGGCAGAGTACTCTCTCTGTTCTTGTAGAGNNNATCTTGTCTTCACACCAGAATTCATAATGCCTTGTACCCCAGAGAGTCTCTAACTGTGCCTGCACAGGTAGATTACAAGTGTGAAAACCCCTCCTTGGCAATGGGGCCAACAGGGGTCACTGGGATGTCTGAACTCCACCCCTCTCAGGTTAGCTTTGGGTGCTCTCTGACAAACTGTTTTTAGATAATGTCCAAGATGAAAGGAAAGAGGTAACTTTAGCTGGATCAGGCCACTGTAAATGGCCAGGAACAACTCTAACAGCTTGGCTGACTAAACTTGTATCTGCATGAGCAGTCCTTGGCACTGATATACTAGCATAGATATGCCCACATAATTGCAGGCACAGACTTTGGAGTCCTCATACACTTTGTCTACATAGTTCTGGTATTTCCTAACCCTGCATAGGTGTGTAATTTGGAGCAAGCAAATTCAGTGTAAATGAGGCTGACCTGCTTTAGCTTCTCCCTCGCAACAGAATGTAATCTATTACATTATGCTTTTTAACTCTGGAGTTATGGATGCTGTCTTTGGCAAGGCCACTGAGATTCAAGGGACTGAGATAGAGCAAATTTCTGCAAGCAGCTACCTGCTTGTGGCATGCTAACATGAAAAGCTACAGCTGACTGATATCCTGGACTTGTGCACTGGCTTATTATGCAGTTTGTGAGAGGTGAGAGTAATGAGCCTGTGCTTTAAATCCATCTGGAGTTTATATCCAAATTCCCCCTCACTCTGATAATTCAGTATTTATTACAGTCCTAATAGACCTCCTGTTCTGTGGCTTCTTCCTGAAAGATCATGAGACTACGTAAGAGTGCTGGAAGGGGGATATTCTCATCTACCTCTGTTACTCTTAGCCCTTTTCAGCTAACTCTTTGAGACTGCACTTACCATTTTCCCACAGGACAGCATTTAATTGCTCCTCGACTGACGTTCTGCCTTGTCCCAACAACTTTGCCCCTGAGGTCATTTGACCAATTCATTATTCTTGGTGGAGGAGAAAAATGTTCTTCTTAATGTCTAAGCTTCTCTCCCTGTTATTGTAGAGCTGATTAAGGGAGAATGATTTAGAGTTATTTACCACCACCTTTTAAATATCAGGTAGCAAAGTATTCCCTGGAAAGAAAGACTTGAAAAACCCTCCACCACTCTGTGCTCAGAAACTCTATCTTTCATATCCAGAAATATGTTAAATGAGATTTTTTGGCAGAGACCTAAATACTGTGCTGTATTATTCAGCATTGCCATCTTCCTCATGGCACCATTTGCTTTAGAAGCAAAAAGGCAGTAAAGCCCATTCAAATATGTGTTCTTTACAGTAAAAAATAACTGCTTTGTAAGGAAATGCATTTTTAATGGTTTAGAAAGCCTGCTAGATTATTGATGCTTATAGTAGTCTGCTGAAATTGGGTGATGCTGGTCCATGCCTTAAGAATGATTATTGAGGAAAAAAATAAGTAGGCCTCTGCAATAGAAATAATCATTTCCACATAAGTGCGTCTCTATAAAGCTTCCTTTTCATACACTCCCATCCTGTTCAGTAGCTTTGGGTTCATAAAATACTTTCAAAATAAGCATAGAACATGACCAGAGCAAACCACCTGCAATGTTAATGTATTTTATGTGCAGTCTGTTTTGTCCAGTGCTGGTGTTCATTTGTTTGATGGGATGGCATCAGCTTTCTTATTTAAGGGAATTTTCTTTCCAACTTTGCTGATTTGGGCTGCTTTCCTTTTATAAATACATCACTCATCGGAAGTTTCAAGGCAATATTTTTAAAAGGTCTTCCAAATAATGATGAATGACTAAAATGAGCATTAAAAATATATAAATTTGATAACTATTCATCAAAATTACAAACTAGAAGTGTATTTCCTCCAGCTAATATGTGGAACACTTCAGTCTGGCATAGATAAATCATGAATTAGCCAAGGGGTCACTTAGGACTTCCAGTTTCTATTAGGTCAGCTTACTAAAGGCTGGCTTTCTGAAGAAATATGGGTGTAGGGGCAATTTCTTTTTAAAATGATAATAATTAACTCTGTGGATGAACATAGTAGCAGGGAAAAAATCCTGTTTTTTCCTTGTGTCCCAGTGAAACAAGATCTGAACCTCTTCCTACAGTGTTTTCTCTCGTGAGAGAAAAAAAAGACCCAGAAAAGGAAAAGAAGGAAGATTTCTCTCAAGTGCAGGGCTGAGATCTGTAAGAAAAAACCCTTCCTGTGAGCAAGTGAAGGGGTTGGAGATTTATGCTAAAATAAACAACTATGTAAGATCTAGTGTTGGATGTACTGACAAGGCTGCGGGCACTGGCTTTAAAACCGTTTCATCCCAAGTATCCAGTGTCTCCCAGAAGGACGTGCAGTAGGAGGAAGTGTGAGGTTAAGAATTCAGGGAGATTGGACAGATAGTCAAAAGGCTTGGGTAGACGGTCTGAAATTCATTACAAGAGTGTATCCTGGGGGTCACCACAAACATCCTATAAACACCAGTGAACTTTTCTGCAGTCCAGGGCTGCATGAGTGTAGTGTGTCATGAGACGTCTCCTCCTCTGCGCACACGTACCAAGGGGAAAAAAGAGGGA
>JBCJKH010070103.1:24079-45059 GCA_039877255.1 Loriculus beryllinus
ACCTCCTTCGACCTGCTGGTCACGCTCCTTTTGATGCAGCCCAGGATACGGTTGCTTTCTGGGCTGCAAGTGCACACCGAAGCCTGCTCATGTTCATTTTCTCATTGACCAGCACCCCCAAGTCCTTCTCTGCAGGACTGCTCTGAGTCTCTTGTTTGCCCAACCTGTAGCTGTGTCTGGGATTGCTCCAACAACATCTTGTTGCATCTTCAGATCCGCATCTGTAGAAGCAGTTGACACTCAAAGGATGCTGTTACTTTTGCCAGCCAGTTTGTCCCAAATCCCTTGCAAGGACTCATGCTATCTGTGCTCTGTGTTTTTTGGAAAACTGCTCTATGACTTACTGCATTATTACTGCTATTGGCACTATTACAGGAATTATACAGTGCATCCAAGGGCTCCAAACAGAAATAAGGGTGTTTTGTCTTTTTTTTCAGTAGATGTTGCATAGATAAAAATGGAGATGCAAATACTGCAATTCCTTCACCTACTGAATAACAAGAGGAATAGCGTGAAGCAGTAACAAAGCAAATGCCGTTTTCATAAACTGTAATAATTGCCCTTCTTTTCTGATCACTTCTGTTGTGATATGTAAGCATTCTGGAATAAATGAGAGAGAGTGAAGAATTTAAAGAAGAAAACCTCAAGCTGTTAAAAGAGATCCTGTGTATGTATAAAGGAAGATGAGAAGCAGTGCAGTCCACTTTATCTGTCTATGGTGCTATTATAGTTGCTTAGAGAGACTGTGTTAACAAAAATAAATTAGGGAAAAAATTAAAAAAAGGAAACAAATCTTTATTTTATCCTGTTTTCTTGTAATTTAAGATGAAACCTAATAGTGATGGAAAGGCTGAGGCCCAGCTGAACTGTGACAACATGTCTTGTGCTTTCAAGGGCACATCTCCAGTCTCAAGCTGAGGATGCTAAGTGTCACAGCAACAGGTCCTTCCAGGCAAGACAATAAAAGGCTTGAATAATAAGACAAAATGAGAGGAAAATGTGCAGCTTGGAGATGTCTACTGACCACCCCGTCTGTTTAGGAGAGGAGGCTGCATGAGAAGGGGAAAGACAAGGGAAGGCAAAGTAGAGAACAGAATGACTGGTTTCTCCCCCTAGTAGGGGTAGTGTGGGGGAAAACAGAATAAGCATGCATAGAAAAGGAAGAGTAAAAAGCCAGGGGATGTCACACGAGAGGAATAAAGTTAAATATGGGACAGTTGTAAAACCAAAAAAAGAGAACCAGGGCCCTTGAAGTCAACAAGGCTTAAGATGACCATTATCCTGGCTGTATTGTCCTGCCAAAGAGAGTGAGCCCATAGTTGTCAGTGTGTTCTTCTCCTACAAAGCAATTCCTCCAGCAAAGTCTTTATTTACTACTCTCTTAAACCATAAGGAACCTGAACTATGTCATTTCTACTTGCTAATTTAACCACACTAAGTTCACAGAAAGCATTTTGTATGAAGGACATGACCTGGCTTGTTAGCACCACATGTTGTAAGACACAGAAAAGGATCTTTCATACTTCAGAAGTCTTATTTCTCAATTGCCGGTCTTTTACTTTTTAACTTCTTTGCCGTTTTGAATGGATTTCAAAACAAATCAACAGACACATAGAGTCTTTGGTTATTTTTGGCCAGAGTTGGATAGATGAATAGTCCAGAAAGTTTCTGACATTGTGCCAAATGTCTATGTGCCTAAAGTTTAAGAGTCATGTTTTCCAGGAAACCTTGAAGTTTGCCGAGATTTATGCTTTTGATATTGTCATCCATTACTGTATTCAAAGGAGTTGTCTGCATAAAGGTTGATAGAGGGCAGTCAAACCTTTTGCACTGAACAAATTATATCATTAGGTGTCTGCCTGTGGGTCAACTTGTTCTCAAGCCCCAAAAACTAAACACAGCTGAGATCTAAATCCCCTGACAAATGAAGGCTGTGAGCAAGGATCATGAATAACATATGGCAAATGGAATTTCCAAACACCGCACTGCCATACAATATACACCTGATAAATAGTTGTCTACAGTGATGCTGTTGAAAAAGGCACTTGAGGCAAGCCTCATGTATGGCAGAGAAACATTAATAGAATTTCACAAGACATTTCAAAGCTGGCAAGGCGTTTATCCAAATGCGTTGTTTGGTCCTCCCTTCCCTGAGTAAGGACAGAATCCTTGTTTTCCTGTACATGGGAACAAAAAGAGGTAGTAATTTGACTTGTCATGCTAGAAGCCTGTGAGGTAAGAAGTGATCAAAAAAGAATACAAGAGAGAATTGTGGTAGGGACAAGAAAGAAGGGAGAGTAAAAGAACAACAAAATATTACTCAAGATCAACATGTAGGTGCGCTTGCAGCCAGAAAAATATTAAAGATTACATAGCATTGTACTAGAAAAAACAGCAAACAATTTCATCCAGTTAAATGAAAATGTGAACGCAAGAACCAATTTCCCTGGCCATCTAAAATATAGCATACTCTGGATCAAACCTGAAGATGCACAGCACATAAAACTACTGGGTTTTGGCAAAAAAAAAGAGTGGGTTGCCACATCTAGCCCCATCCAGGCAGCATCACAACCTCAAAATCAAAATGTGCCACAAGGAATAGTACTCAGAAGGTGTAAAGGAAGTCTTTTGACCAGAGGCAGATACATATCTCAGTTAAAATGAATCGTATGTAGTTTTTGTTGTTGGTTTTTTGTTGCTTTTGTGGGTTTCTTGGTTTTGTTTTGGTAGTGATTTCTGGAGTTGTTAATAACCTTGATATCTTTTGGAAATTTATTCCTCTGCCCAGTAAGTGAGAGCTTCTCTTCAGCGTAACCTGTTAAGCAGTCTCCACCCAAACTATATATATATATATATATATATACATATATATGTATTTGTAACAAAAAAACAATAATGCTAGCCAAATAGGTTCTTTTCAGAAAAGGTGTCAAGAGAAATTAATGTTTTTTTATTTAAGTATTTTTTTAGTTAAGAAAAAATATGTGGGATGATACTCCATTTTCAAAATTCTGTCTTCTCTGCACTTTGTTTGGAAACAGTTTCATTTTAAACATGAAATAAATATAATATTTAGAAAGTGACTAAATAATGCCAGGAAGTGAAAGCAGCCTGTACACATACTGATGTTATTTTTTTTTTTAAATGGAAAAAAATTTCTATTTTTCATACAGTCACAAAAGCAGAAAATAGGAATTCTTTCCATATTTATCCCAAATTATCGTTGTTTTCTTTATGTATCAATGCCCCTTGAAGAAGGTTTCTCACTTCTTAACAGAACAGGAAAATAGTTGGATTTAATGCTAAGCTTCATCCCTGTTTTTCATAACCATGTAACTGTTGCATAAGCACAAAGAGAAAGTGGCAGAAGGCAGAAGTGGTGGGGAAGGGTAAGAGAATAGCTTTTCCTTAAGCCAAAATCACCACCAAGAATGCAGGAAAAAGAACTGTATATCCACAGGTCACCTATGACAACTAGAACGGGGCACTTAACTAAGGTTAATGGCTTAAAACAGCGGTCATATAGCAAGAATCATCATCGTTGTGAGACCCAAGTTACAAGTCTGACCGTTAGGTGTCAAGTTCAACTCTCACAGATTGTCCAGTGTGGTCTAAGAGCCAAATGTTCAGATGTTCATCCACACACAGAATAATGCACATGTCACTCAGAGTCTGTACTTGCTCAGACAACACCTCCATTAAGGCTTCAGGAGAGAGATTTTCCTGCCTGGAGGTCATGTGGAGTCTATAGTCAGACTGGTGTGTAGTTCTGGGAACGGTGAAGCACAGCACCATTCACAAAAGGGAATGTATTAAGAAGGTAACAGTTTAAGATTCATTAATCATGAACCTAAGTCTGATAATTATTGTTGCTACTAACTTTTACAGTTTGAATTAGAGTGCATGAATGTGCAAGTCAGAATTGCTTGGGGAAATCCTGCAGTCTACATTATGCAGGAAATCAGATTAGATGATTGTAACACTTCCTTCATGTTAGAAAAATTCATGACACTATTAGATGTTTTGTTAAATTAGACTCTAAGTGATAGAATAAAATTAATAGATTTCTGTATTTCTCTGGGTGGTCCATTCATAATATGGGAATATTTTTGTTTCTTTGCTCTGATCTGCTTATACATGCAATATGTATGTGTGTGCATGGATAAAAGATAACTTTATTCTCAGGCTGATTGCTTTAATGTTCCATAGAAGATTGAGGGAATACGTTTTACATACTCATTTTATACTTAAAAGTAATTCTTGATCAAATTAGCCATTATAGAGGAAAAAAAAGCAGCCCTTTGCATTTCAGCAGGGCAGCTCACATGAGCAAACCTTTACAAAACTGGTCTCTAAATGTTGCGTAGAGTTGCAAAGAAGCTTAAGGGCTGAACACTTCTTCTGTGCATGTTTCTTTTTAGCCTGTTCCTGGCTCTATACCATCACGTTTTCTTCACAGGAAACGTCTATGCTAAACATCACTGTCAATTCCAAGACAAGAGACACATTCAAAAGCACATGGAAGCTTTTTGTTGCCATAAGTTGCCCGCAGAGGGTCCATTCATTCTGTTTGCTTGTTCCACTGTGTAATAGCTCAACTCAAGTATCAACAAGATAAGCTTTTAAAAGCAGAATATTCCCAGCTGTTGTGGTCAGGCAGCAGCAGCAGGTTCCTATCTGAGGACAGCAGAATAATCCAGTGCACTCGCAGTGATGGCAGTGTCGAGGGGAAGCATGTGTTCTCTGTACACAGTAGCGAAGGGTCCAATAGACAGCAATTAGCACCAGCAGAATGAAGATGAACGGTCATATACATAACCTTAATAAAAATGTCACAAAAGAGAAATCTCACACCATATGGATCCATGCTGAACTTTTTTCCCCCCCTTTTTTTTAAGGAGGAAGACAGCTCCATTTCTTTATCATCTGTTGCATTAATTTCTCTTGCTAGTTTTTTGCAGTTTTTTGCTCCATAATAAACATGGGGCTGCTGTTTCATGTGATAACACACGAAAACTACATTTTCATTTCTGTATTTTTATATACACAATCCATCTCAGATTTCTATCAAAAGTATCTTCCTCAGCCTCGGCAACCTGAGTAGATTACTTGGATGTCATTAGATTCCATTTCTGTTCACATTTTAAAAGAACTCCACTAGAATTTGCATGATGTTGTTTCTGTCAAATTAGTGTAACATGGAAGTGGGTATTGCATGTTCTCAGGTCTGCTATTTGTGTTTTGGACATGGCAAAGACTACAAATTTCATCATTATAAACATCATTGTTGAAAATAATGGTTTTTAAATTATTTTGGCAAAAAGGGTTTGAAGCAAGAAGCTGCTTTAATGTTACCTTGGTGATGTCATTTCTATTTTTTCACCTTGAGATAAAATCCAAAGATTAAGAGGAAAATGATGAAAGGATGCAGGAACACAAATAAAATCTTTCCCTGAAAGGGTGAGATTACAGTTTTGTGCTATTTTTTCAAGTTGTTTCTTCATCTTTTACTAATCAAAAGAGAACATTATCAATGCTTTACGAGCTCCATTTGGCGTCCGAAAACAATGCCTTGATCCTTTTTGCCTTTTATCTACTCCCAGTAATGAGTGTCCTGACCTTAGAAGGTAGCTGTGAATTTTGTTGATTACAGTAGCAGAAGATAGGGCTGGAGAAACCTCACAAGGCCTTCTACCACTACACAGGTTTGGCTATTCAGAGTTGGAGATGTTTGTCTGAAGGCCTTCAGTAAAAAAGATTCCACCATCTCCATCCTTCTCCTGGCATAAAATCTGACTGCTGTCCTATTTCTAAAACTAGAAAGTTATTAAAATATTAAGGGATATTATCAGTCTCCCATTTTGCAAGTGAGGCTCATCTCTTTTTGTTATATGGACATGGTGAACAGATTAAGCCTTTCCTCTTTGTGAGAACTCCTTACATAATTGCAGACTTGTCATGTATCTCTGTCTTCTCTAGATTAAGCAAAATCCTTTCATGCTACCTCCACATGCTCTGCATTCACAGTGATGTCTTCTAGACTTCTGATGATTTTACTTGCTCACTTCTGGACTATCATTTGATTGGATCTGTAGCCTTCTCGAAGTATGATGCCCATAACTGGACCACAGTACTCCAGCTGAGACTATAGTGCTGAGATAGGATAGGATAGGATAGGAGATTATTTCCCGTCTTGCAGACTACATTTCTGCAGAAGATGCATCACACCTTTTTGCAATAAACAAGAACCAACTTGCTGTCTCCTCGCTGTCTTAGTTCTCCAAGGAAAAGCTTGACATGCCAATAAAACGACAGCCCATGACTTGAAAACACAGAGAGGACAGAGATGTGGAAAACACAACCATTTTATACAGTATTCTGTACTTTCAAAACTTGAGTTATATGAACTGTTTTACAAGTGGGAGCATCCCTACTGAACTCAGGGGTCATGCTCGTGTGTGCAAAATTTAGTTGCATAATTAATGATTAAAGGATTGAGGCCAACCTAGTTCAGAGAAAACACAATACAAAAACCGAAATGAGAGTCTGGAATTCTTCTGCCTCTTTGCCACCCTTTTCTGTTAATCTGATGCAGTACTTCTAAGGACAGGAACATGAGTGCACAGGGAGGCCCTGATCCAGTCCCTGGAAGATTTCTTGCAGGAATGCAAATCTAGAAAATCTTTATCTTGAGAATAAAACCATCATTATCTCAGGGAACAAAGCAGAGCACAGAAGTACCTGCAGAAACACACGCATGGACAAATGCTAGTATGAAATCTCATCTTCCTCCTTGTATCCCTAGTTTAGCTTTAGTGATGACAGCAATCCACTTACAGCATGCACAAAGCCATGCCTATCTTCTTTTAACTCTGCTCATTTGTAGTCATACTGCCATATACCTCTCTAAACAGAAAGGAAATGGATATATGCTTAGAAAAATTGTCTTTGACAATTTTAAATAGAGTGAATAATGAATTGGTTCAGGCTCAAAATCCATAGAAGTCTCTCCCTCCCTTCTCCAAACCCCTGCTACACACTCCCTCTGTGATCTGAAAATTAGCTCTCAGTGACTATTGACTTAACATGATTCAGGGGTGGCTGGTTTGCATCAATATTTCTAAAATCCCTCTTATTATCTTGCATATGTCAAAGCTTGATAAGAAGCAAAAAGGATGATGCTATTTATAATTCAGAATGACTGATACCAAAAGGTATTTAAAACCAAATCACAGTAAGTCAGTTTACTTTTAAATCAACTTAAACAAAAGACACAGTTTGAAAACAATTAGTAAATCTGGCAAAATTAACTTTGACCTTACAATCTTATAAATGCCAGCATAGCTTTTCTTCCAGTGTCAGTATACATGTGTGTCTCTGTGTGTAATTTCAGCAGTGCAGTATTTTCACAGCAAAAAGCCATACTGGGATTTAACTCTCAGGGAAGAATTATGCTTCATTGCTCAGGAGCTCCCCTTAGGGAATGTGGTATTTCATTGCTCTGTTATACTGGATATCCATCTGTACAGACCAGTCAGATTAGTGTTTCATTATTCTCATTATTTCTGGTAAGCAGGCATCATCTCCCAGCCCAGGCTTTCAGTCATCCTTACCACTCAGCTCACAGAGGAGGGTCTTTTTAAGCTTCTTCCTAATTTCACTTAGTCTTCCTCAAGAAAAGGAGAGGTGAAAAATATAAACTCTCTACCTTCCACCCAGCCTGGGAAAGGATATTGCAATGCTTTGGTAAACACACAAAATACGTGCTGGTGAACGTTTCAATCTGCTAATCGGGGGTAATTCCCTTTTCCCCTGAATTTACCAGTCCATCCATTGGCACATCCTTGCCAGTTGATGCCTGGGGTTTTGTTTTCTAGTCCAGACCATCCACATCTTTCCCCAGTGACAGCAGTTTGTATGTCCTCCCTCTAGAAGGAGACAGTCTTTTCTGCAGTCTGAGCAGACCCAGAAGCCTAGTCTGCATCTTGTCTGAGCCAGCTTTTAACAGTAGGTGGGACCAGAGCGTTTCTTGAGGTTCCCTTCCTTCCTAAGTGATTCCATGGTATCCCCATGCCAGCCTCTGCCTCTGAGCTGCCATTAGGCTGCAGGAGCTGAGGAAAGAGCTGGAAGGTCTCTTTTGAGCATCGTGATCTTGGAAGCCTCCTAGCCATCTTCCCAAGCAGATTGACTTGGCAGTGTCCTGAGCAGGCACACGCTGCCTTGCTGATCTCTCTATTGGGATATCCCTTTCTGATCCAATGTTTCAGTCATTCAGTTCTCACCACTGCCTTAGCCTGATAGGGGCTGGATATGTATTGTTCATCTTCGGCTTGCTAGGTGAAGATATGTAAACATGGTTCATAGTACTTTTCTCTCATTCAGTTATTTTGTTGTTCAGACATTAAAGTGGAATAACTTGCTGGCATTTCAGGGTCTCAGTTATTTGGGGTGTGGACTACTAGGTGACACACATTTATGCTTTCTGCAGTTCTGTGAAGCTATTTGTATGTTATTTGGTTGGTTTTAATTTCAAGGACTGAGTCCATTCCCTGACAGTTTGTTTCCCAGTTGGGATGACAAGGTCTGTGCAAGATCAGACCTGTTCTTGCAGCCTCCTATCTGCATGCCAGTTTTCCACAGTAAGGAGACATAGGATGAGAAGCAAATGGGGCACCAAAGTGAACTTCTCAGTGGAGGAGCTGGGGCCCAGTTTTCTTGTCCTGCAGTGGCACATTCTAGCACACAGGGCTTGAAAAAACCCAGAAGCTATAGATGAAGTTTCTAGGCTTGCTATTCTTGCTGCTGTAGATAGCTGCTCCTGCTGGGCTTCTGCTATAGATACACAACTTGGTCCATTTCACAGTCTAATAATGACCCTTTGCTGCAAGCTCCCAGCAACACTGAGTCAATCCTTTTTTTCGTAGTCTGTTACAATGTCTAAATGCTCAATGGAGCATCATAACCCCCATGGTGCTCTTTCAGACAGAACTAAAAGACATGGCATGTTCTCACAGTAATTTTTTACTGAGGTGACACAGACTTAAATTCACTTTTTCTTATAAAGATGAATCCACCACCCACCTTCCTAGACTATTACACATATTTCCTCTTTCCACACAGAAGGATACCAGGCATCTGCCAGCTGAGCTATCTGCCATCTGTTCCCAGCCATCTTCTTCAGCCTGCTCATAACATTTTGAAGTGTAATCCCTGAGCATCATTCCTCCCTGGATGTGCTGGTGAGATTACAGCAGGTGTCTGGACCTAGTTTGTACATTGCTGGCAAGCAAAAGTTAAACATCCCAACTCCATTGGTTTGAGAACTTGATTTTTGAATATGGCATGAAATTCGTATCATCCATAAGAACAAATTGACAGCTTCAATTTGAAATTGCTTCAAAATCTGCCTTTTTATAAATGTTGCTTCAATCCTGCTGACTGGATACTGATCTCTTTAGATAGAAAGTGAACTTCCATACAAGTTTTGTAAAAATCCAGTGTGCAGGCTGAAGTATATTAATCAATTTAAAGATTAAGCTATTAATTTTAAGTTAATTATACTTTGCTTTCAGCCCAGAACTACATTTATGCATGTAGTGACGGTCACTTACTAATGCTTTTGTTGAAAAGTACTATCCCTCTTGGGTCTATTTGTTTTCAGATGACAGCTCCAGAATTTCGGTTTTCATTAAAACAAAAAAGTACAATGTCACCCTCTATGGCACTAAAAATGATTTTGAGAACCTGAACCAAAGTATGATGACTTGCTTTCAATAGCCTGGAGACAGTGTAAAGCTATAGCCGTGCTGTGTGAACCACTTCATTCATCTCTGCCTTCACTTTGACTTGCTCATTTGTTATTTATTTACATGCTATAGGCCAGACTCTCTTCTGTGCCAGAGCTCCACTCTGGCACAGATTGCAGTTTGGAGATGGGTCATAAGGAAGTCATTACAGCTCTCCCCAATTTCAGGAGTGCTTTGGCCTCTGCATGATTTCTCCTGGTTGCCAGGCAGTCCTACATTAGAACTCAAGTGAGGCTTTTAATGGTGCATTAGCTGCAATGTGACTTACAGATATGCCAAAACTGTGCCAAGTGCTCCTTTTCCTGGCATATACAATTATTACTAAAAGTGTCCTGATTTTGTGAAGATCCACACAGATAAATTTTCTGAGCTTTCATGGCGTTTGATAGAGTATAATTTTGGCCATTTTTGCTGAAGATGCTTAATCCAAGTATAGATTTTAAATTATATGCAGCCATCTGTGATGGGAAATAATTCGCAACTCTGATGCTTGCTGCGACCAGGCTGGGGGCTTTCAGGAGTTTCTGTAACATAAATATCATTTGTGAAAAAATGTCACTGGAAGATTCATTCCAAGATAAGAGGTTAGAAGTTATGGCAGGATGGATACCACTGCTGGAAACCTGTTTTGTCTCCCTCTCGCTTGGTAGCGAGCACCACTGCCCAGGCTTTTCCCCTCAACTGTGGAATGTTAGAAGAGCCAGGAGAGCAGCTGCTGCATCCTGACCTCATCTTACCCACTTCAGGCACTCCAGAGGAGTGCCTGATCACCATAGGCCCTTCTCTAATTGGAGGAGAAACACACCTCCAGAGGGTGACTCTGGCCACTTGAGATCATCACCTACTTTAAAGGGAGCTGAAAACAACTTGTATCATAACACATGGGTTGCTGTGAAGTGTTAAAGGTTAAGTGAATGGTCTTCTTTTTCTCCACATCTAAATACACTGAATACTCTTGCAGAAAGATAATGATGACTATTTTCCCTCTGACTTTCTTTATTAATTAGATTATAGGTTTATTTTGATTGCTTATTACCCCACAAATACTACATTACTGTAACACTCCAGTGACAGGACCTAAGGGACAGATAGTAAACTGAGACTCCAAGGGATGAAACTCAGGAGTTTCCACTCATCTTTAGGGCTTGGTGTGAAATACCCAAATCTTAATTTTTGTGCTTATTTTTTTGTCACGCCAGACACAGAGCTGCATTGCTGGGGAAGTTCCTGGTAATGGGCAGAGTGCATGAGGCAGCTGGTCTGTTTGTGACCAATTTGGTGTGAAGAGGTCAAGAATACATAGTGAGAGCGGATTTCTGAGAAAATTTTAGCTGCTGATATCAATGTCTCTGTTCAGTACACTTAGTCTTATTTTTCAAAGCAATAGAATCCAGTCAGAATTTGAGTAGAAACAGAAAACGGTGCACACCTGATAGGCACAAAGGACGTCCCTTTCCTGCCAAGTCTGAATTGCCTTCTAGCAAGTTAGGGGTGTTTGGAGAAGAGGTTGCCAACATTAAAAAACAAAGAGAGAGAAAGAAAGAATGAAACATCACATTCGCCCCCGAACCCCACTGCCTGCCTCAGAAATGGCTGGAGTATTTTGCTCTATTAAGGAAAGACCAGCCGGAGGCATGGAATGTAGCAGTACAGTTAGTTAAAGTCTGACAGATCTATAAGCAGTCAGAGACAAAGATAGATACTTCAGTAACTTTAGCAGATGCGCAGCTTCACCTCTGATTACAGTAACACCCCTCTTAAGGCCAGCAAAGAGGTGTGTTGTCCCCACAGGGAACTGCTTTTTCCAGGTGTGTCTCAGTGTAGGCATTTGCTTGCTGCTATATAGTGACAAGGGACATGGTGTCAGTGTGTGCCAGCTCACAGCCATTGGGATTCAATTGGGCCATTCCACATGGAGTGGGGACAGACCACTTCTCTCTTCCCCAAGCTTCCTCCCATAGAAGACTTGAGAAACAGTAATTAGGAGCAGAAGTTGAGAGAGAAGCAACTGCACACACATGGTCTGGCTCAGAAGATGCTTGTTTCCATAGCCGAAGAGCATCTTGGGCAATTAAACAAGCTCATCCTTCAGCCCAGCACAGGCAGTCTTGCCCCACAGGGACGTAAGCCAGATACCTTTCTTTTTATAGTGGCACTTATCTTGGAAACTTCAGTACAGAGAGCCAAATGCAGAAGTTTTTCTCAGGCTTACTCTTTCTGAAGGAGGCATTTGTACCTAGCAGAACTCCTGCCTTAGAAGGTGTACCACTCTCCACCAGCACTGCACTGTTGTTCATACCAGTCCCATCTGGCTGGGTGATCCTGGCAGGCTGACCATTAATATTTTGAAGAACTGGTTCCTAAGGTGGGAGAGAAATACATCTGTTGCCTGGGGTGGCTTCTACGTTGTAAATCATATAGTAACCCCAAGCAAATGCCTTATAGAGCTTTTAATGAACTGTATCCCATAGGTGAAAGCCAACAGCAATATTAGAAATGGTGTTTATTTTATAGACTAGAAACTACATTTTAAATGGTAGTCTGGGTTTATATGACAGTTCTATTAAATATAAAATAGACCCATTACAAAGAAAGCCCTTTACATCTGCTTTTATCTGTGTCTAAATGGCATGGCCAACTCTGCAATTCCTCAAATGAGACATTTTTAGAACTTTATTTATGTTACAGCCATAACAAACTTGCAACCAGAAAACTATAATGGGCACAAACGGCTAATAAAAATGAGATTGTTGAAAAATACTTCTTAATAGCAATTTACAAAAGATCATGATAAAACAGAACCAAGGCTTCATTTCCCTGGAAGTTTGCCACTGTTGTAATCACAGCAATTTGGCAACAGGTACGCCCTCTCTTCCATCTTCTGTGACCACTTCCCTTTGAGTGTGCTGAAAGCCAAGTACCCTGAGGTTATTCCCCTGCCCTGCCATTAGTCTCCTGGTGCCTGCAGATCCAAAAAAAACCCGTAGGGAGTCCCATTCCCCCCCAACTCCCACTGCACCAGATGACCTGAAGGAGAAAGCATCTCAAGGGCTTTGTAACTTGCTCAGCCAGGAGCAGGCAGCAAAGCAGAATCTGTCTGTCCCAGTCGTGCAGGGGGTGCCCTGTTTCCTACTGAAACCTGCATTCACTTCTCTGATGAACTGATGTGTTTACACAAGCCAGCAGGTCAAACTTTTTGTTTATACACTGAAAACTATTTTGCCCCAAGCTCAGTAATGGCTCCCCAGGCAAAAGATTGAGAGTTGAACTCATTCCTCGTGCAGGACAAGTTCTGTGGGATTTTGACAATATCCACGTGGTCATTCGTGTGATGTCAAGGGGAAACTTCCTATCACGCGAAGAAAAGAGCCTTCCAGATGCACATTTGTCTGCAGCAGACCTACTCAATAACCAAGAGATACAAGGGCAAGGCTGAATGTTCAAGCAAAGGTCAAAGTCCTTGGTCTGATCTAATTGTAGGTAGTGATGAATACCTCTGAATATAAATTTATGTCTTAGCCAGTTCAGCACTGTATCTACCTAAGGAGGAAAAGTTCCTGCTGATGAGTTTTTACAACCCCTTGAAAACAGCCAAGCTTTAGAAAAAAATCAAAACTTTTTAGTAAAGAATCAGCAGAGGCTAAGAATTTTGTACAGTGCACTGGAAAAAGCGATGGTGGTACTGAGAGGAAAAAATTACATCATAGTGTCACTTAAGATGTGCACCGGAAGTTGGGTGGCCTTGGTGCTACCTTACACTTCTAGAGTGAGAGCTAGCCCAAGCTCCATGCAAAGCAAGATTTAAAACAATGTGGAAGCCCAAGAGGACTCACAGAAGCGCTAGAAACAGCACCCACGTGCCAGGAATCTCACCCAGCTCCCTTCCTCACAGTCTTCTGCAGTCTTACACTGTAACTCATCCATCATGCCTTCTCCTAGCTTACTTTGCAGTGAAGGCTATACATTATGTCCTTGCACATTCATTTTTTACCTCAAAGATTCAGCATTATAGCCAGAACTATCTGAGGTTGACGTTATGTGTGAAACAGAGAATGCAGAAGTAGAAAAAGAGCTTTGATAATACAGATACACATACAGATTCAGGTATAAACGCAAATGATAGCTATTTAAGGCACTGTGAGGCTGTATCATTGCAAAAGCTCAAATTATTGCACCTTTGTGGCTGTCAGCATAGTTAGCCTTCAGGTAGGCCACTTTTGGCTTTTGCACTGGAAACAAGAATTTGGCCAAAGAATAAACAACAGAGAAAAAAAAATAATCTATTAAACTACAAACACAACTATGGCAGAAAGTGGCAGGAACTGCAGAGGCAGCATCTGAGCTGGGCTAATCACGGCACACAGATCAGTCTGGCCCATGGGTAGCATGTGTCTGTAAATGCAGTGTCTGTAAATGCAGACATACATTTCTTGTTTTCTTGCTTTTGTTCTGAGAGAACCAAGGGAAATAACATAAGTGTTTCTTCTGAAAAATTTTAGATAACATAAACATCAGTAAAGTTTCACAGTCTGTTAACTGACCCAGTAACATAGGACCCTAGCTTATTTGAACTGATCCTGAGAGAACTGGTAAAACAGAAAGAGTAAGCAAAATTTTGGTTGCTTTATTTTCATGGGTAGTCAATAAGAATACTTGTGTGAGCAATACAAGCAAGATCTGACCCAAAGAAAATAGAGTTGGCAAATTCATGTAAACCGGAAATTCAGTAGCAGCTATTGAGAAATCATAGTCATATTTTCAAGTTGTCTTGCTGAGGATTGCCTTTAACCACATCTCCCCTCCCCTTTCTCTCTCTCCCTTCTCCCAGACTTTTGTCCCAAGTACTTAATTGTGAGTAAAATATTTTTACTGGGAAGACATCAAAGGCGCTGATTTTAGAAATTCTGTTTTATACAATGCAAGAGCCCTGAACTTTAGAGAAAGTTCATTTCATCAACTATCACTAATCATCTGTGAGTTTGGTGCTTTACCAACTTAAACATAGTATTATGAATAATGGATTTTCCCCACATAAGAAGTGTAAGAATAATTACGAATCTGAATACAAGCAATGATAATACTTTGTATGATTTTATTTTATGATTTGGCAACAAAGTGTAGAAGTAAACTGATACTTTTTGTTTAAAAATGGGTAGTCTGGAAAACCTAAAAGTGTAAATGAAGTGCTCAGTGAGGCGTAGCCTTTTTGCACATCTGTGCTAGTTGTTATTTCTTTGAATCTTCCTTCTCCACATTTTTGAAGTCTTGCTCAAATTATGACATTGGAAAGTGATGAGTACCTGCTAGCCGAGAAGAAACACCTTGCACTGTTACCTCTCTGGAAGTGAGAATGTTAATGATTTAGGGAATGAGCCTTTGCTGTGCTTTCAACATTTTCATATTTAGGTGAAGCAGTGTGATTAGAGGATGGGAGGTTGACCCTGAGCTGGGATCCACAGCATTCTTGCTGCCTCCAGAGATGCAGAACAGCCACTTGCTGACAGGGAAAGGAGATGCATTTGGAAACCTCCATCCCTGTCAGAGAAGAGCTTTCCTCCTCTTCCAGCAGAAGAAACAGATAATATCACTTCTTGCAAATGCCATGCATACATACAAAGTATAATCTTTCACTGATTGATCAAATTACATTTAGGACAAGAGTAGCCAGGGCCAACATCTTTCAAAATAGCTAGAATGGGGAACAAAAAAAGCAGTGTAAATTTAATAGGGCCATACACTTTATTTAATGAAAGAGCAGTTATACAACACTTCTGAAAAAGGAGCATCATTAATTTAAAATGCAACTTTGATTTGATGCCTGAGTTAAATTTTCTATATGCAACGAATAATGTCTTTCTTGGATGGCAGAAATAAGAAAAATCAGTAGTGCAAGGAGGAAAATGAGTCAGTACTGCAGAAGGGAGCATATTGCTCAGTTCTCCTCTGTGACAAGCTGGTTTGCAAATGGAAACCGAATGACAGCTGCTCCCAGAGAAGTGAAACCATAGTTCATAATAAAACCAAAGGAACATTTGTATATCTCCTGGAGATAGCCCATGCATAGCAGAAATAAATGGCAAAATTAGGTACTTGCCATTCCATGTGATAGAGGCAAACCCGTTCCTTCAAGAACTGGCATTTTATTGGTCATCAATTGCATTGATCCTGTCATATACAGTTGCAGATCCCTCTAATTGTATAAATCACTGTTTTGTCATTAACATCAATCAGAATTCATCTCCCAAGAATGAGAATCTACAGAAAGAAAATTGTATTCTGCATTCATATCCCAAGGCAGAACTGTGTTGATATTGTTTTCCCTAGTCAGCTCTGGAGTGCATGCTTGGTTATCTTCTACAAATTCAGACATCTATATTATAAAATCACAGTTCAAAGTAAGATATGAATGAGATGTTCTCTATGAACATTTGTGGGTTTAGTTTTGTAATCCTTTTCCATTCTGAAAGTATGCATGTAGCATATATGTCAATATTTTCAATATTTTCCAGTTTGTGAACCTCTGAAAGTTTTCCCATGGAAATATGGATACCTGTACAGACAGCTTAAAATATTCCTAATTGGCTATAAGATTGGTTTTCATACCTACCTTTCGCAGATCCCACAGTAAAACCTCCTTCACTGTAGATCTTCAAAAGCTTTGGCACTGTAAAACTCAGGTTTTACAGTGGTCATAAACAAACCTCAAAAGATTTAGGTTGCATTTATTTAAGCACCATGAGTCTGAATGTATACCAGAACAGTTTGTGCCTGAAGTTTTGAGGAAAGAATTGGTTGTCTCTTTTTAATTGGTTAACAAACAGTAGGGATTTTTTTTTCCTTTATTACAAAATACATTAAAAAATGCTTCTCTGTCACATGGAGGGTTGCACAGATTGTTATCCTATCTTGCACTTCAGAATGGCTCCCAGTCATATTTATTTTTAGAAAGTATAACTAGAATAAGATGAATATTATCATATGTATATGCCAATTTAGACAAACTCTCCTCCCCTTAAGCTTAAGTTTTCTGTAAAGATTTAGACATGTAGATCTTAGGTTAAGCATTAAGAGCATTAAGGATTAATCCAGGCTGCTCTAAAGAGGATGCCAGTTGTAACCAGTGCAAGTGATACAGAATGAAAAAGGTTAGTGAGCAGCAAGGTAGCTCTAAGTCATTCCTTCTTCAGAAACTGCTCTTATATTAAAAATTCATAAACATGTATTGTGTTTATACAGTCAACTGACTTCTCTCCTTGGAGATCATGGCTTATTTAAGGTCAGGAAGAAGTACTAGAGAAAGGAAAAAAGCAAAGCAGCCTAGCAAGAGCAAACCTCTTTACCTGTTAGCATGTTTATGCAGTTGAAACTAGATTTCAGCTCTTATGATTCAAAGCACTGTTTCTTAACTTCTAGATTGTATCAAATGGGTGCATTAGTCATATTGAGGCATCATAATGTGATGAAATCACAAAAGCTGTCCTGCAAGGATGGTCCTACAGCACACTTCAGGTTGTGTGGTTGATTCCTAAAAAAAAACTTGCTTGAAAGATCTATTTCACAGGTCCACAGATAAGCTTTCTTACAGGTGTCTGGTAGCAGTCTTCCTTTTCTGGATGTACAGATGATATTTTTGTTTGGCTGGATATGATTTGAGGGCCAACAGAGTGCTTGTTGGCTCTTGCTTCCACATGCTTTACCTCTGTCAAATTTCTCACAATCGTTTGTTTTTTACTCAACCCATGGCTGCCTCTGCAGGGTAACTGTGTCACTGACTGGGGCTCACATCTACTTTGCAACACTCAACTCTTTCACTAATGGTTAAAAAAAAAAAAAAAAAGGAAAAAAAAGAAAAAGCTTTTGTAACTAGTTGGAGAAGCTAATAAAGATCTGAACTGTAACCTCTCCTCCCAAAAGATTCAAACTAAACCACCCATTGATCTGGGAGGAACACATTAGAAAGCCAAAACTAAGAGCAACAAATCATGGAAAACATCTGCAAGTGACTTCAGTTAGAACACATGATGGGAGTGTTTTCTGTGTCCCAATTATCCCTGAGTTCAACTTTCACCAAAAGCAAGGATTGCTTCCGAGTGAAGACCACCGCCTCTGCTTAAATGACTTGTAGCGTCAGGGGTTCAGGGCTCATGCATTAAGGTATCGTTCTCAGTGCATGCAAACAAACCTTGCTATCCTCTAGATCACCTAGGAATATTCTCACAATAGCAACTGGCTGCTTTCTGTAAGAGTACTTTTGAATTTGCAGAAAGAAATGTTGAAGGTAAGATGGCTGCGTACAGGAAAGGTTATATTCAAGTAATCACTTCAAAGAGAGTGGGGGGGAAGGTATGTTTCTAATTTCTGTACAAAAACAAAGGAAGTAATTTCTTTCAAGGTTTTTTATTTGTTTTTCAAATTGTACAGTGCTCAGCTTTTAAAATAATAATCATTCTTGACAGCCATTTAATAATTGTTAGTGATCTATAGCTTTATTATAAAGTGCTCATCTAATGATGTATTTCCTTTACCCTAAGGGCCAAGTACAAAGCAGGGAAATTATCTCGGTGATACTTTTAATAACTTCCTGTGGGATTGCAAGCTCTGGCTGAAGCTGTCTCTGCAAAAGAGTTAATCATGTAATTTCACAGATTAGACAACAGAGGGTTACTAATGAGAAACTTCAGTTCAGTGATAAACTCTTTTTTTTTCCAAGAATATTTTGAGAGGCCTGTAACCTTTGGCTGACACCCAACGAGGCTATTAGTTTAACCATGGGATGCACTACCAAATGTACAAGAGTCAGCAGAACATTTCCTTCTGAAAATTGCTTGTAACCCTCTGTGAAGAAGCTTTCAAAAACCCAGAAGGGATAGATGGAAGGGAAAAATCAGGCAAAAAGGGGCTGACTTATTGGCTTCCGATAATTGGCATTGCTTCAGCTTCCAGTTTCTTTTCAACAATGTCCGCTCACTATAGCAACCCCGGATCCCATTTAAATGTCATGCTGCCCTCTGTTCTATAAACATGTATCATCCATCACTAAATATTTAGATCTGAATTGTTGGAGCTGAGTTCTGTGCCAGGGGTAAGGGGATTAATTCCTTTCAAGGCCCTCACATGATGGATTTTTCACTGAAGTAAACATCCGAGAAGAGCTCACACTACGGCCATAAAATATATAAATAAAGTTTAAAGTTTAATTAAGTCAACATTATTTAAAGTGGTTGTCATATTTTATGGTGAACTCTTCATGTTTATTTTGTATGACTCCTCATAAATAGTCTCTCCCCTTCAGACAAAAGGCACGGCTGGGTTAAAGTTAAGGGTCCCATGTGTGGTACGGGAAGGAGGATCTCCTGGGCTTGGGGGATCCAAAATGTGCCATATCGGACCTTCTGCTATCTTGTGTCTTCTTAATGAGCTGAGATGTTGTGCAGACACAGGAAAGCATGGTAGAGTTTACAACAGACGTGACATGAGGAAGTCCTTCAAGTGGCTATCAGGGCTCAGTGGAGGGAAGGCCTCATCCTGCACAATCCAAGAGCTGTTGATCCCAGGTGGGTAGACAGCAGGGAAGGAGATGAGGCTCAGAGGACACAGGTAGGTCAAGAGAGGCGTTCCCCCTGCCTCCACCAGCAAGGGGATTGCACCGAGTGCTGGGAGAGAGTTGGCATTGCAATTGTTCTTCTCCCACCCTTTCTGTTCCCTGAATAAGTCCCTCAGCTCCGTGAGGTGTACTTTCAAGAGGAAAATTATATGATGTCATTATTTGGCCTAATCCCTTGGAACAACAAGAGTAATTTTAAAAGTGAAACAAAATAAGTGGAGAAATTCATCAACGTGATTGCTAATAAGGTGTTTTCCAGTGGGGAGGCCTTGTAATGCCCTGATAAGAACATGTGGATAATTAGCTAAGTGCCCAAGTGAGAAAGGGTGAATCAAACGGCAGAATTCCAGGTCAGATGTGGAGAAAACTTGCATTCGATTTCTGCACTCCCTCAACTTCCATAGGCAGCTCCTGCTTACAGTCTCTGCCTTTGAGCTCCCCAAAGTACATCAGCAGTGGGTTACATCTTAGTTAAGGGGCTTATTATGAGGGCAAATACAAAACTGTTGTGTGATGCTCATATTCTCAAGGGAACTGTCCTGTGTAAGACAGAGGCCTCTTTTTTTCTCTCTTTCTCAGTATTTTCTGTATCTGTGAAAGTGAACTGAAAATGTTGCCAGGACAGTTGAGCTCAAAGACAAGACTAGTAGCAGAGGTATTAGCTGTGATAGGAGTTTGTCACTGACCTCCTACATGATGAGAACAAAACATTTTGTATTTCTGTTTCTTACCAATAAAACTAGAGTAACAGCATTTTATAATGTTTAACCTACTTCAACTGTGCAGGAGAAGAGCATATTCTCCCTTTAGGTTCCAGCTGTTCCTTTCTGAACAGCTTTTTCTGCACATTCATGTATTTTCTTGTCTTTATGTACACACATGCACACACTTTACTGATTCTCAAATATCTCTGTTTAATATCTCTGTGAGCATGGACACATTCATTCAAATCCAGAAGCACAGGTTATGCAATCAGTTTGTGAGGGGAAATGCAAAGTGTGCTTCTTTCAGACAAGGCACATGCAGAAACACAGACTAGACTGAACAGAATTTACCCGACAGTAAATTATCTTTCTAGCAAATGAAGCCACAAAGAGACGTATGATGAAAGATCCCTCTGCTTTCATTCTGCATCAGTACTGATTAGCATTAGGTAACATGATTATGCTGAAAATAGTATAAAATTTAATGAGGTCTTAATCTACATGACAGGTTAAAAGCTATGAGAGTTTCTAAGGCTCTATGTGGTATAAATGGAGTGTAAGCTAATATTATTTGATAAGATAGGAAGAGGCCCAGCTCAAAGGAAAAGCATTTCCCTGCAGGCTCTGGAGTTTGATTAGAAGTGGAAGCAAGGCAAGGCAAGGCAAGGCAAGGCAAAGGCAAAGTAAAGGCAAGGCAAAGAAAAGACAAGGCAAGGCAAAGACAAAAGGGAAAAAAAAAGGAAAAAAAAGAGGAAGGGAAAGGGAAGTGGAAAGGGAAGGGGGAAAGAAAGAAAGAGAGAAAGAGAGAAAGAGAGAAAGAGAGAAAGAGAGAAAGAGAGAAAGAGAGAAAGAAAGAAAGAAAGAAA
>JBCJKH010070105.1:0-12099 GCA_039877255.1 Loriculus beryllinus
AGAAGGGTTAGATCACTGCTTGGGTGGCGAGCAGTTGCATTCTCTTCCCTTGTTATTTCCCTTATCATTATTACTATTGGTGGCAGCAGCAGTGATTTGTGTTATACCCTCGTTACTGGACTCAACCCGTGGGATTTACATTCTTTCGATTCTCCTCCCCATCCCTCCGGGAGCTGGAGGAGGAAGGGTGGGGAGTGAATAAAATGGCTGTCTGGTACTGAGTTACCGGCTGGGCTTAAACCACGACACTTATGTACTCAAAAATGTCAGCAGGCATTTCTTTCCCATAAAAGACTAAACTTCCAGAAAAAGGTGAAGGGACCGGCTTTGAAACTAAATCCAGGATTTCCACTACTTTCATTCCTCTCCCTCCAAAATAAAACAGAAATCAATATTGCTTAATACAATGTTTATATTTCTGTCATCCTGTTTTAAACCTAAAGAGGTTGTTTTAACTTTGCAAATGCTTCTTCCCTCCATAGAACTGTAGATCAAGGTTTGAAATAAGAAAAGCATAACTCTATAGGGAAACTGAAAACAATTTAAGGTATTTTTTCATCATCTCTGAACACATGGAGTTCATTTCATTGATTTATTACTATTAATTCATGATGTATGCACTCACACATTTTTTTTTCTTTTTTGTCCCTGTTCCTTATTATTGCATCTGTGCCAACATCCTCTTTTTACCAGGGGACTCCACCTCACATCAACTCCCTACATCAACATGTGCATCAGTCCAAAATGTAAGGCAATAATGAGGACCGCAGGAAACACTTTTTGCTAGGAGTCCATGGGTGTCTTTCATACAGCTAACGATATCTTTCTCTGTTGGATAACATTCTTTGTTTAGACAGTTCATTGAGTCCACTGCCAAGAGATGTTTCTTGGGTGTGGTCTGAGGAATGAGCCACTGGAAAGAGGACAGGCATGACTTCATCTTGCCTGCACACAATATTCCCTGAATAAACCCTCAAAATTTCCCACCTGTTCTTGAGACGAATGGATAAGGCTGAATTGAGACTAATGTTAAAGAGAACATTAAAAAACAAGTGAAAGTGACAACAGTTCCCTTCCCCATTCTTTTGGCCTTAATGCTTTCTCTAAGTTTTTTTGTGTAAATGCAGGAGCATCTGAGTACTGAATTTATGCTTTGCAGAAACAATATTAGGCAATATGACAGAACCTAGGCAATATGTCCAGAGAGGATTTCTGATCACATAAAGCAGCAGTAAGATTTGATAAAAAAAAAATAAATAGATACCTATGAATAAATAAAGCCCAAAACTAACATGCACCAAAGTTTGAATTAAATGAATGAGTCATATAAAATAAAATACCAGGTTAGTGCTTCCAGCTGCAGCTGTGCTCAAAAAGGCCTTGCTTTTGTACTTTAATTCTCTTTCTATTTTCAAATCTATTTTACTTTTTCAATTAATTCTATTTTAGAATTTATTAATATATTCTCCTGAGCAACTGAAATTATATTACTGATAATTACCTCCAATACACATCATAAATAATACCTCCATTCACATAAGCTTCCTTTTCCTAATGTCCACTTTTACCCAACTTGTCTGTTGGTGTGAAGCAAGGGCTCTACTGATTCAGCAAAACAAGGCTGATTCATACCAACTGGGGATTTAGCCTTTCTCATAGAGCTTTACAGATCTCTTAAATGGTATGTAACAGAAAATATAGAAAGCTCTTAGATGGTTGGACATTTCCTTAGAGTGCTGATACTTCCTTCCTGCCCATTTCATTTGTAAGACAGAAATAACTCTCTGATATCCTGACCTCTTCAGAAAGAATAACTTTTCCATACTGAGATCTTCTAAATCAGGTCAAATTGCAGAAGCAAGTTTATTGTTATGAGCTTCTGAAAAAAGAAAAGCATTAATAATTCCTTACCCAGAGGCCTGAGAACAAATTCTGAAACAAATACTCCTTGGTTTACATCGGAAAATCACTTTACCCATTTGATTTAATGCTGCTGGACACCCATCACTGTCTAGTGAAGAACTAGTATATGGTTTCTTATGTTACATTTACATACTGTGCCACCATTTATTAGGATATAAATCATCAGTCTTTATAGTATTTCTGCCTATGGTCTAGGGTCCAGGTCGTATGACACAGAAACCTGGATAAATAAAAAATACACAAAACAAAAATAAACATACAAAACCAGAGAGTACTTCACAAACCTATACAAAATCCATTTCTTGCTAAGTAAGATTACACATTGTATGGATATGCAGGTGTACAGAGTCCTGACGAAAAAATGTCAATACCTTAGGCATGTTGCCAGCTATTATTCAAACATCGTTCTTGAAATGGACTGTCTTCTTGCAAAAGAAAAATCAAGTGTTTCCAGAAATGAAGCAAAGTGCACAGGGCTGCCTGGTTTGGGCAGCAAGAAGAAAATATTATTTTTTCTTATTCTGTCCATTAAAAGAAGAAACATTTATCATAAAAATGTACCTTTATAAGACAGAGCAAAATGTGTCATATTCATACCTTACCTCTTGCACAGGCCTCAGCTATGACAGGTGGATACTTTTTCCCCTTGAAATGTGATTTATGAGAAATGCTGGATTTCCCAGGCTGTTATAACATGCCACAGTGCAAACAAAATGCAAGTCAAAAGTTCTGTATAATTCATTAGCATTCTTTCTTGATTAGGAGCTATGCAGCCACCTGTCCTTGCTGCTATTCAAGAAAAGACAAGGTAGTCATTAAAAAAGTGCTGGACTGACAAGCATTTGGTAGCAATGAAGTACAGAATAAGAACAACGAAACTGCAGATGGTTTTGTGCACAGTTCAGGCATGGAGCAAGCATTCCTGCTTCCTCTCAGCTTCCCTGACACCTTTCAGCCTATTGACAGCGTCCCGCAGCTCAGCACCAGTGAGCACCGAATGCAGCCGTGCCCATGGTGCAGCCTCCCCTCACCAGACCAGTGCAGGCACTCACTCTCTACACCCCGAGCTCTGCCTGCAGGGATTCAACTTCCACATTTTTCAATCTTAATACTATCAAAAAAGACAACCTTTATTAACTTTACTAATAATGCATCTAGTCTAACTTTACTAATAATGCATCCTACTCACACCAAACATCCATTCTGAACACCAAGGAACAAAGTACCAAAATAGCTCTTTTACATAGACATCTGCATAAAGTTGATGAAGATATAATCCCTTATTTCGTTCCTGTCTCAGTTCATGCTGTAGACAAGCTGGATGCGACCATTTCCCTCTTTTCCATTTGCTTACATTTAAAACTATATCTCAAATACAGAAATAAGGAATTTATATAAAGTATTATAATACTGATGTTTGTTTAAGACTGGACATTTTTCATAGACAACAAATTGCTAAAAGTTATCAGTACAATCACTGTCATTTCAAGTACTTCACAAAGACAGGTTGTCAAAGTCAGACAGACCATTAGATATGCTGTGTTCTTTACACATATAAGAAACGTATGTATCCCTAAAAATCTAGCTAGCCTAGCTGTAATATTATTCCTTCAAGTAATGTAAAACTTTAAAGAGATACAGACCCACTATTTACTTCCAATACATTCAGTTACTAGCCTATAAAGAGACCTTATTTCACTGAGCTACTTATGCTTAAAATGCGAAGCTTTTAAAAGGTGAATTTCTTGATAGAAAGCCAGTCAGTAACTTAGCAAAGTGAAGTAGCGCAAAGCCATTTTTTAGTGCATGTTATGCCTCGTGTGTGGCAGACCAGTTTTCTATGCAGAATTTATAGAGGCAGCTGAAAAACCGTGAGAGAACCACACACTGGAGGTCTTCTGCTTTGAAAAGCAGCAAGTTTTTAAAATCCATACACATCTTTTTAAGCCTTAAGATTATTACACACCAAGTTCACAGCAATAACTTCTTTTTTTTTTTTCCCTGGAAAAAGGGAACATGAAGAATAAAACTTCCATTGGTTCTTAGCTGAAACTAATCATGTCTATAGTACCTATGAGTTTACCTGAAATTCATTCCCCCATCACCTGCATAACACTTTTATATTGTATTATAAAGTATACTGTTTACTTGTATACATGTAATATACAAACACGTGCCTTTAACAGATTAACTTATTAGTTACACTTTCAAAGTTCACAGTTGTTTTTCAATCCCTTTATAGAGGGTTGGTAAAAGAAGCTGAAAAGAATCCTACATGAGGAAAGCAAAAAGGAAATACCAGTGAACAGGCCTCCTGTTATTATGGAGGAGACTAGATAAGCTGGAGGATATCTGAGATTGCAATTTTGCAGCATCATCACTATGAACACAACTCTTTCAGTCTTCAAGGAACAATTTAACGACCTTCACTGAGAAGTTCAGACTGGACATTCATAAACATCTCCTTACTGAGAAAGTGGAATAGGCTTCCTAGAGAGACGGCCAATGCCCCAAGCTTCAAAGTGTTTCAGGGATTTGTCTTTTGAGGGATTATCTTTTGCTCAGCCCTGAATTGTGCAGGCAGTTGGACTAGATGGTCATCGTATGTCCCTTCCAACAGAAATAGCTTATTCTATTCTATTCTCATTTCAATTCTATTCCATTTCATCACATCTCTCCTCTAACAAGCAGTAAGAAAGCAGGGGATCTAACTAAGGTTCTAGCTTGTTTTGTTTTGTGGTGTGGGTGGTTTTTTTGTTTGCTTGTTTGGTTTTATTTACTTGTGCTAAAATCTTTTGAGGGGGTCACAGCTGAGGAAATTCTGCTTTTCTAACACTGAAAACTTCAGGCTTTACAATATGAAGCCTGGTGCAGTGGGAATCCTCTGAAGATATGTATTTACAAATAACTAAGAGTGCTGACTGAAAAGTTTCAGTGGTCTCTCTTTGATCAGCAGTTATGCAGATCACCTTCTGTTCTACCGCAATATTGATTTTTATTAATCATGAAAACTTCACAGCTTGAGGGCACGAAAGAAAATCAATGCATTAATGTTCTTGTTGGTTTTCTGCTAGCCAGCACATTTGCTTGATGGAAGAGGGCACACAGCGAAGCCCTTTTGTGAGTCTGTAGGTAAACAGATGAGAAATGTAAGAGCAAAAATACTCTTGGTAGTGAATGAAAAGTAAATCTTTTAACAGCTCTGACACAGATATGCTTTGAATGCTGATTTTATTATTCCCTCACAGAATACTGTATTTAGCATTCAGTGTATAAGAACCATATTTTTACTAGGTATTTGGTATATTTCATGCTTATTATTCAAAGTTTACAAAGAGACAGGTCTCTCATACTCCCTTTATTCAATACTAACAGCACACTTCATTTGTACATACTTCTCCATAATAATAACAGATGCAGTACTGCTGTGTAACTTCATGACTAATGTAACAATGTGTTGATCAAATAAAGCCATCCACGACCAAATAATAGCGTCAGAAAAGTCAGGATACTGGATGAACTCGTACTTACGTATCACTAGAATCTGCAGCATGAAAAACAAAGCACAGATCCCAGCTGAACCACGTATGTAATACAGTAAGACTAAAAGGGAAGTATATGTTGATTTGTGCTGTGTGAGGTACTGCCTTCTTAGACTGTCCTATCTCCTGAAATGCACAGGGCCAGTGAAATCAATGGAAATATTCCTATTTATGTTTGCAATTAATTTTCATGCAATTTTTTCTGAGTTATGGCTTACTGATCAACAAGCTTAACCCACTTCTGCCTAAAGAAAAAGAAGAAAGTGTAACTTGGTAATGGAGTGGGTAATAATGTTATAAAAAGCCATGAATTCACTCTTAGAGTATCCCAAAATATCCTTTGCATAAGAGAAATTTTTGGGGAAGTCAGATTTCTTTTTGTACTGCACCTGGAATGCAAAACTAGATGATGCACTTAACTGCAGTTTTATATACACTAGGAATTGAATCAGACAGCAGCTTGTATTTGTAATAAATTGAAGCAGAATCTAATTCCTGCTATCAGAAAAGAATATAGTAACAGTACACAATAGTAGCATTTTGAGACATCATAGTATGGGTGAAGTTTTTAAAAACTAACTTCCAATATTAATGAATGAGACAGTTTATATTTAGTATTCAAGGTTGTCAGATTGGCTTTGAACACAACAATCCAAAGGAGGAACCAACATTAACATCACATAATGAACACCTATTTAAACATTTCTTTACTGTAGAACCTGCTCCACAAATAAACTTTTTTTCCAGTAGTGCATTCCTCTCTCAATTATATTTTAAGACTTGCAAGGAAAGAAACTGATACAATTTTCAAATTGTCTTCTAGAAACCCATGAAAGAACTGCTCTCTTGTGTTTGCTCTGTCTTAATGAAGCTGAAGTAACTCTTCAGTGCATATGAGCTTTAAAAATTGTGAATTTGGAGAACAGTTTTTCTTAACAGGTCGACTGATGTTCTTTCCACTGAGGTCTGGGTTTCTGCTATGATGTTATTGAGTGCAACAGTCAATCAGAAACAAAGTGTATCTGATTACCAATGATATCTGTGATTTCACATTAAATCATCCTTTCCTACTGATTTCTGTTATTTATGGGCCAAACTATCTCAAAATTTTATTGGAATTTAAACAATTGGTAAAAGTTCTAAAGTACTAATGCTAATACAGTCTTTAGAGGGGGAAAAATGCAACAGGAAGGAGGATTTAGCAAACCATTTGAAAATTTAGAAAAGAATTTTAAGTTACTTTGCAAATTCAGAGAAGGTGGGTATGCATTTCATGGAATTCAGTAAGTGGAAAAATTTATCTTCTAACATTATTTCTACTTCTGTGCATACAGAAGCCCCATTCCATGTGGAAAATCACTGAAAAATGTTTTACTGTGTAAAAACAAGGCCAATGTAGTGTCATGCACCCTAAGAAAAAACAGTGTGTTTTTATATGAAAATGCTTTACAGTATTAAATTATCTGAATTTTGTTTGAAAATATCAGGTTTGTTTTGTTTGGCTTTTTGTTTTGTTTTGTTTTGGGTTTTGTTTTTCTTTTGTTTTTTTCCTCATAATTTCAATTCAATTAAAAAAAATCAAAATTCAAAGTACTATGACATTAAAGCCTCAAAACATTTAATATCAGCGCTGGAATGTATTTCCTTGAGTCAGTGTGCAATACTACTTTTCAAGAATAACTCCAATTCACTGTAAACCCTGCTATCCTCCAGCACTGGAGCCTGATGGGAGCTGTGGTTCCAGTGACTGTCACCTTACCTTCCCCATCACCTGCAAAGTCTGTGGTCAGACCTCAACTGTCTTGACAAATTCAGAAACATCCCTGTGCACCAGAACTGGGGATCAGGCAGCACAGGAGGAGTGGAGGACGAGGGAACAAAACAACCACACACAGCTCCCACGACGCAAAAAAGCACACACGTCTCAAGGACCTCAAACTTACTTGAAATGAGAACATTCAATTCAGCGAACTGAAATGGTTTTGTGTTGTTTGATCCACACCAAGACAGAAGGTTTCCTTTCATTTTCCATGGCAGAATGTTTACATCTGAAGGTACTAAGAAGGAGCTGCACTTACTGCATTTGACGCCCAGAGGATACATAAGACCAAGCTTCGCAGAGTACGGAAATTCATCAGATGTGTTTCTTGCCATGCAGGGCCATTTTTGCAGGAACTTCAGCTCCACTTAGCAGCAATAAATCCTTCTTCAGAACTAAATTCTATGCCTATGTAATTTGATCCAGTTCTACTGAAGTTAATAAAGCTGCAGGAATTTATAGCAGCAGATAATTCAGCCCAGAAAGAATGAACTGCTAATTAGTAGGAGCAAGGGTTGGCATGACAATCTTAGCCAGCTTCAACCTTGGTATTAAGTACAGAATATCTCCATTTATCTCATTTGTTCCTGTCATAAACATATTTAGGAGTGTTCAACCTGATACATATGAATTTCTTACCTTAAATTGCTACATCGCACATCAGAGTAATTTCAACATTTATTTCCTTTCAACAATTCAGATAATTATGTTTAAGAATTTAGAACGAGCTTATATAAAGTTGCTTTATTTATTATGTGACAGATACTGTATTACTTATGAGTAACCAGGTCCTGTCAGAGTGGAAAATTTCATGAATAATATGTCATATATTACGCATGCATGTATAGTTCAGCATAGTCAAATATAACCAAACAATTAATAAAACAAATGAAGAATGCATAATTGAAGCGCTATATCTGAGAACTCAAAACAAATTGACTAGAATTATTAATCTGCCTGAAAAATATTCATTGTAAAGTAATCTGAGTGCACTCAACCAAACTACAGCCTTTTTAAAAAGTAAGTGTTGCTATTATAAATTGATTATACTTTTTAATAGCAGTAAATCCCCATGAAATTAGTTATTGCTTACCATAGCTATAGCATTAACCTTTTGAAGCAAACTTAGCAAATTGCTAGCTAATGCTAATGACCAATTTTGAAAAGGATTACTCCTTAATTAAATTATATCATATACAGTAGTAGTCATAAGATAGAATCATTTTGATGCCAGCTGCATCTTAATGTGAACAGTCTGTATTGGAATGAACCACATTAGGAATGAGCCACGTTAATCAAAAAACAGTAGTTAGTGTAATTAGGAGAAGCACGAGGACTACTTGGATGTGGTACTTTGAATGACCAGGAAGAAAACCCTTTGATTCACATTAAAAATGTTAAACCATGAACGACCCTTCCCAAATATATATCTATTGTCAGACTCCTGCAGTGCACTTGCTCAATAGGCTACTTAAGTAACGTGATCTAGCCACGAAGATATAAGGGACCATGGGACAGTCTTATTTTCAAGACAGACATTTTGCCATTTAGTAGTCTCCCTGAGTTAGTTACTGAATTTTTACAAAGTGCCACTCGCTTCCTTTGTAGCAACACAAACTACAGCAAAACATACCTTCAAAAGCTGTCCATTCTATAAATTATGTCATGAATCACTACAGCTATAGTATTAAATGCAAATTTCAGAGTCCAATCGACACATGCAATATTGTTTAAATAAGCCAGTGGTGGTTTATCTGTGGTTCAAATGGAATGAAATGAAGAGTGATGGACACAATTCCAATCTCTCTCATTCCAAAGGAACTGCTAGGCATGCTTTGGACTCCAAATGAGGCAGAACTCCACTGTGCAGAGGAACTGCCTTTTAGAGTTTCAGGTACTGAAGCTCTTAGTGAAAGTGAGCCTATTACAAGAAGTAGGATCTCTCTAGCACCTTCAAGAACTAAGCAGCTTCTGTGACAACACAAATGCAAGAGGGGGAAGGATATAGGCAGCTGCCATGCCAGTTCCAGCAACAAAAACCATGTCCCCAAGATCAAATAAATTAAGCAGTCTCCAGAATCTTCCGTATACTTTACCTCATGCAAGTGTGTCAGGAAGATAAGTACAGGATGTCTATGTTTATGCTTACAGCAGTGGCGTCCCCAGAAATGGGGCAGAAATTGGATCTTGCGGACAGAAAGGAGAGCTGGTTAGCAAAAAGCAGTGGTTTGCTGCAACATGGTGCACCTCAGTACAGCCATTTCAGCCAACAGGAGAATCCATGGTTTGGTGACAAGGGCCAGTGTTCCCAGCCAGTCTCTTCTTCCTTAGTTCAGCTGAAGAGCTGGTTTTAGAGTAGGGCAGGAGCTCACTCTCTCCTGCAAATAACCAGGTGCTTCCCTAAAGCACAAGATCTAATGGGGAGACACAAGTAGTGTTTACTCCAAAGCTTTTAAGCTCATTTGAGACTGAATACAATTTTTTTTTGTATTTGTATTTGCCATATGTAAATTTGTTAAATTTGTTAAAATAAAACAAAACCCACAATAAAATCTTGTGTAATCCCCTGATTAATCAACACTGCTTAAGGGCATGAAGTATCACAGCTGCAACATGAAAATCATCTTTGTTCACGTTTCTTACTTATTTCTGTGCACAGCTGAGTAAAATCTCAAACCAGAGGGCTAACTATTCCCAAACACGCAGAAGTCTGGATCCAGATCTCAGTTTTGTGGTTGGCCTTGCCTCCTTGCTGGCTAGAGCCCAAGCCTCCATTACCAAGCACCCCAAACTGTGATATGGATGAGAACACGTGTGGGAAACTTTGCTCTTACGCACATATAACTCTGCAGTTGTCATCACTCCCCTCTTCAGAGTCTTGGCTGCAAATCTGAATGAAGCGCAGTGGTGTCGCAGCTCTTTGCTTCGCCTCTTTATGTTTGTCTTTTTCTCTGCACTTTGAAATATTTTTGAATACAATGCCAACTGAAAGCCTCAAAGCTGGAATGCTTACTGTCACTTAGACTATGCAAGGGAGGCAGACTTATTTGAAACACTCCTTCCCTTCCTTTTAATTTTTGCTGCTCCCACGCTGTTGTTGGCAGCTTTAGATCCATATCAGAAGGAAAGCATGTAAAATCTATGCAGTTAGGCAGTGGTCTTGTATGACACTTCATGTGCACAAACATCTGCAGCTGTGCACTGCTTCTGATCTGTGGGAGACTACATATGGCATGAGATCAGAACACATCAAATCCCCATTATTAAATGCATGTGTCTTTAAAGCAATGAGTCTTAATTCCTGTTAAGAGACTCCAATAATAATAATAAAAATGAATTATATTTACCTCCAGCAGAAGGGAAATCATGACTTCGTTCTTTCTGTTCAGGTCATACCAGCACAGAAATGCAACAACATAAAAGACTTTTAAAGCCTATAGAAAGATGTCTTTAAAACAGTAAAGTACAATTAGCATTCAAATAATATTTACAGTTTTTTCCTCTCTACAGCCAAAATTCTTTAATGGCTTCAGACTCTTGGTGGGCAGCAACAACCAGCAGCCAGAACAAGGTGCATTCAGATCCCTCCATGATGTTTTTAACAGTAAGGATGAGGGGCTGCAAACAAATTACTGTTCAGGTTTTTGACCTCCAAGCACATTCAAATCCAGTTTAGCTATCTTACTGAAAGCAAGCCTCATTAACGAAGAAGCACAATAAAGGAGAAGTCAAGTGGTAATTAAGGAATTACTATATACAAGTGAGACTAGCTGATGCAAAGATTCACTTTGGCTACATGTTCTAAAATATTATACTATAAATGAAGTAATAATAGGAAGTAGATACACAGAAAAGCCATTGGAAAGCAACCCCTTTCTTGAATTATTATTTTTCTGTTATGTGACTAGAGACAGAGCTCCATGCTGAACTTTGATGCCTAAAAAGTACAGCATTTTTGCCATGAATTTAGGAAATACAACGTAAGACAAGAGACTTAGGAAGGCTTATAATTCACAGGAAACACTGCATTTCAGTAAAGAAATTTCACAGCCCACATAAATTCTTAAGGTTACATAATTTAGCCATCCTATAGAGAGCTACCATCCCTACAAATCTCCACAGTATAAAGTATTGCTGCATCTCAAAAGGTATAGTCATTAGTAGAACCATATCTTGCAGTCCTTGCTCATGCAGAGATCCCTACTGGTATTTGGAGAAATTTTACAGGTACCAATATTTTAGGATGCAACAGAGAAGCTGGCAATACATGGAACAGAGGCCACTTTCTTTTTTTAGACTCTGCTTACCAGGATACTGATACAATGAAGCCTTTATACATGATTGTTTTATTGTCCTGCTTTGATTTTCATATTTGCAAATTTATTTGTGCAGATGTGCAAATTTGTTGCATCAGGTTGTTTATCCACAGCTGTGCATAAGGTGTTTCAAGAGAATCCTTCAGGCTGACCACAGTCCTGGAGGAGCTGGTTATGGGTATTGTGACTCACAAGAGACAGCTATCATGTACAAGGAATATTCAATGATATGCATGGAATAGGTTGTTGATCCCTACCTTAGCTGATTCTTGCGCTTCTAGTAAATATACAGATCCAACAGGACACACATCCTGGCAGAAGTTTACATATTTGTAATTTTACTTACAGCAGCAATGAATCTTGACTATAACATTTACCAGGGAAATGAACTAATAGCTGGTTTTAAATTATATTTACAATACTTAAATATATATATATATACATATATATATATATATATATAACATATGCAATCGATTCAGGCAACAGTTAGTTTGAA
>JBCJKH010070110.1:0-10574 GCA_039877255.1 Loriculus beryllinus
GGTTGGACAAAGCCTTTGGAGGCATGGTTTAGTGTGAGGTGTCCCTACTTATGGCAGGGAGGTTGGAACTAGTTCGATCTTAAGGTACTTTCCAACCCTAACGATCCTATGATTCTATCTAACTGGTCATGTACTTTTTGTTTGATTTCAGGTTGCTTTGCTTGTGTAGTTCATGAAACAGTGGCATTTTTATAATGTGCTTCATCAGAAATCTTTGATCTGGAAAACTATGTGCACAACTTAATTTCATTAAATCCACTTTCTTTTCTAAGTCAAACAACTCAGCTGTGATCAGTGATATACTACAGTGGCTTAGGTGGAGAATTTCAATATTGTGAAAAGCATGAGAAAGATGCTTTCCACCCACCTGTTATAAAAGACAGCCTATGCCAGCAGAATTATGCTCCTGACTGGGCAGCTGTAGAATAACTCCTCTGTTTCTATGCATTTCAGAAGGGTAGGACTTCAGTTAGGATAATTTTTCAGTGGTATGATCATAAGAGAAGTTATTAAAAACACCAGTGTTATAAAAAGATTTTTCAATTTCAGAATGATTAAAAAGCCTAACATACCATGACAACGTCTTTTTAACTGGTAGCTGTGAAAGCTCTTTAATTCACTGTTTACTTAGAAGTCAAGGAGTAAGGATTAACTTTCTTCTTTTTTCCTGAGCACAGCATGAAAGAAATCTTGGAGAGTCAAAAAGAACAGCTGAACTGACCACCTTCAGGAGACAGAGAGCTACGAAGAATATGATGTTGCTTTTTCTCATTTCCGAGTTCTATCGGTGGAAGAACTTCAGCTTTTCTTACCTTTCTGGTTTTGTGTTGCTATTTGTTTGAAACCAGGCATGTAGAAACTAGACCCTGGGAAAGTATGAAGAAAGGTCCCAAAGTTGCTGTATTTTGCTTATTTACCTGTCTGGGTGGAACTCGGTGGCCAATACTGAAATGAAACAAGAATTGGAATTCATTTTAAAATGTTTTAAATACTGAAAAAAACCCATCCCCTTTGACCTGAAGTTTTTAACATTATGATCTAAGGTCTTTATAATTCACGAGTACGCAAACATACATACACCTGTATTAGAGATCTCTCGTTCAAGAAAATCTGAGAGCAGGAAAACAAATGGTAAAAATCCACACTAATGAACCTTAAATACAGAAATGATCCCATATCTAAGCTAATACAATATTCCATGGTATAGGAGACACACCACAGTTACAGAAACATTAAATCCATATACCAACTACTTTTAAAGTTGTCTCCCTCACTCTTTGGCAAACAGTGGGTAGAAGACCATGCATGAAGTTGTGACTTCTCACTACAAAAAGTTCCTATCTTCCTCACATGCAGGGGCAGTCATCAAGTCCACCCTCACTTGGCTCAGTATTTCCAAGCATTTCTAAATTAGTAAACACTGCTTCATGAGGAGCTGTATAAGAAAGGCTGAGTAAAACAGAGGTTCTTGACTTTGAAACCCAAAAGCCATGAATGTTTTCTGGGGTGAAAAAGGCAGGCAGATAATCTTGTGCAGCACGGCTACTATTTCAGGGTATGGTGGGAAGGGGGTCTTTAAATACATCACCCTGTCATGTCCACATTGTTACCATACCTTGATCACGAACAAACGGGGTTCTGGCGAATCCTGATCGGTGACAGGTTTATGCAAGTCATGTACAGAAGTTACCTTGGCTAGAAACGTTGATTTATTTTCTGATAAGAAGCTAATTATAAAGGCTTGAATTTGCAGTTGCTCAGGAGAAGGTCACAGTACTTCCTTTAAACAAAGTCATGTACATATGAATAACAATAACTCTCCACAAAGAGACACCTTGTCTGCCTATTCAAGGTAAAATGCTCTTGATGTGAATCATAATCTCAGCCCTGACACGTGCTGCAGTCACGTATTCTTTTGGACGCGTTAAAACTCTTTCTGCTTCATCTCTGAAGAAGCAATCAGAAAAACAAGTTTAATCATTTAACGTACCAATAGCACGTGCTTAGGAGCTGCACGACAAGTAACACCGAACACTAATACAACCTGCATGTGACTAAACAGAGTAGAAAATTTTTCTAGGAGTCTATTACAACTTATGGAGATGATAATGAAAAACTAGAAGAAGGGTGCTCCTACATGTAGTAAAAGAGTAGCAGGAGGTGCAGTGGAAGGGCACATTGAGGACATTCATTCATTCATGCATGAATGGCGCTGGCAGAGATGTCCGGTTTCTCACAGATGGCAGGCTCCTTGACACCAAATCCAGAGAACACTTCACGTTTGTCTGGCTTGTATCAGCTGACACCTTCTTGGCCTGTATTTTACATCAGCTTCTCAAGGGAAAAAGAAGAGCTAAGATAACTATTGCCCTACTACCCCCACTTTTTCAACACAGCTACTTGTCCAAAAACATAGAGGTGACCAAAATCTAAAGTAAGTGTGGCAAGCACTGGAGACTGGAAGCTATTCTTATCTCACTGCTCTCTATAAACACAATGGCTAACCATGTCCCTTACTGCCTAATACAGCTGTCACCATTTAAATGCTTTGTAGTCTGCAAATCGGCCAGTACTATGGTGACAGACTAAATAATAGAAAGATTACAGGTTGCATAACTCTGTCACAGTATGGAGCATGGAGGAGTGTTCTAGTCAGTATGGAGGAGTGTTCTAGTCAATGATTTTTCCCACATTCATTCAGGGAAAAATCCCAGCCCAAGACTTCATTGCTGTTTTTCTACAAGGCAAATAATTTCTGAGCTCTCCATCACCTTTTGCAACCTGTGTTTATAGCTGCAAGCTCTCTCAGGTCCAGTCTGCTTCGTTTGAAGGTGCCATCCAGGGGGACCTTGACATGCTCGTGAGGTGGGCCAATGCCAACTTTGTGAAATTCAACAAGGTCAACCGCAAGGTCCTACACCTGGGTTGGAGCAATCCCAGGCACAGCTACATGTTGGGCAGAGAAGAGATTAAGAGCAGCCCTGCAGAGAAGGACTTGGGGGTGAAAAGGGGTAACAGGTTAAAACTTAAACAGGGGGAGTTCAGGTTAGCTATAAGGAAGAAGTTTTTTACTGTGAGGGTGGTGAGGCACAGGAGCAGGCTTCCCAGAGAAGTGGTAAATGCTCCATCCCTGGCAGTGTTCAAGGCCAAGTTGGACAAAGCCTTGAGCAACATGGTCTAGTGTGAAACGTCCTGGCCCATCACAGGAACTAGATGATCTTCAGAACCTTCTGCACCTGAAGAGGGGCTTTGAATGTGCATGATAGGAAGTCTTAGGGAAGCACTTCAGAAATGGCTTTGCAGTTTTAGTGAATCAATGTACTGCAGGCTTTAGTTACTTCATTGAAATAAAGTGAATCGTTACAATTAAATCCCTTATTATTCTTTATAGCAGGGAAAGATTGAGGCTTTAATCTGTTTACAGTGCTTATATAACCAATCAAATCAGTATTGGTTAGAGCAGGACAGAAAACATAATAAAAACTCAAGTCCTTCATAATTTTCCACCATTCATCTTATTTTAGATAGTTTGTTTTCAAAAGTTAAACACTTCTGGGGGCTGTTAGAAGAGAAACAGGTCTTCCACAGCACTGATACAAGCTACATATATACATATATATATACACATACACATGCATACAGCTACATATACATACGTACATATATATATTTATGTGTATTATGTAGGCTGATAATGTAAAAAATACATAGGTAAACATAATAGATAAGGACTTTAAAAGCACATTAAATTCTACCTCGTCTTTATCAGAGGCTTGCTGTGTTCCCTGGACAAACCATTTCCCTTCTGAATGTCCCTGTCTTCTGAAAGAAAACAAACAATGCTTTTCCCTTTCCAAAGGGGTTTATGAATGAAGGGTATAGCACTTCGATGAGATTCAAGTTTTTACGTTGTCCTCAGGAGATTAATGACAGCAGTTCTTCATGACTGTATCAACCCTAAATTTGCATTTGACTCATAAGTGTTTAGAACTCCTACACTCCCAGCCAGGAACTGGAATAAATGTTGGAAAGGGGATAAGCTGTATAAATGGTTTCACATAGAACAAGTCTTAATGGCACAAGTGAAGATCATTTTTTAATGAGGCACTTCCATCCCATTCCAATGCCTTTACAACATCCCTTCTTATAGTTACAGGCCCTGCAAGTCCTCAGTGTTCAGATATAAAAGGTCATGACTCTTGAGATCCAGCCAGGAGAAGGTAGAACATGACAAAATGCACTCAGCCCACGTTAGATGATAGCCCTCAGCTGTGCTGTGGCTGACTGAGCTAAGTAAGAGCTGTGAACCTGCCCCTGCCATGTATCTGACTGAAGACAAGGTGCAAATGACAGCAGAAGATAATTCAAGAGCACAAAATTAAAGCTATTGATGGGGTTTCTGTGCACACCAGAAGCTGCCTTGGCAGGGTGGGACACATACAGCTCTTCCAGAGCTGTTGCCAGCTGGCCACTGTTGGACAGGAAAGGTTTGGGGAGCTGGTCACACAGGCAACATGACAGAAGAACATGTTCTGCTCTCATGAGTGGAGGCATTTGCAGAGAGCGATCTCAAGCCCAAGCCAAGGTCAGGTATTCCAGCATGACACTGCAGAAGAGGTAGCTCCTCTCCATGAAAGGTAGATCTCCATGGAGAAGTTTTCTCCCAAATGGTTAAAGTTAGTCTTTCTGTTCCAACTTCTTCCAGAAAAAAGGAGAACAGTTTCAGAATGAGAGATTACATGTAATTCTGCTTTTACTCTGTAATTTAAGCGTGTGTGGATAGTGGTCATGCACAGAGGTACTGCAAACTATGGCTGGATGCTTCTGATGTGACTGCACTTGTGTAGCAGGGTGACCATCATGTAATATAACCTACAAGCAAGAAAGAACTTCATAATAAGAAAAAATAAAATTGCCTTAAAATGAAAATGGGCAGAAACCATGCAAGGCTAATTCAGATTACAACTGAAGATTAGCCTGAGCTGTAAAATACAGATTCATGACTTTAAATACTGACACAAATTTTGGTTAATGTACATTCTTTATCTCAGACCAATATGACTCATCTGACTTTCTACAATGGAATGAGTGCACTGGTGGATAAAGAAAGAACAACTGATGTCACTGATCTTGACTGCTGTACAGCCTTTGACATGGTCCCACACAACATCCCTGTCCCTAAATTGAAAAGGTATGGATTTGATGGTTGGACTATTTGATGAATAAGGAATTCACTGACACCAGATGTCCACATCCAAAAAGATGCAGTCAATGGCTTGATGTCCAAATGGAGATTGGTAACAAGTGGTGTCCCTCAAGGGTCAATACTGGGACCTGTACTGTTCAATATCTTTATTAATGACATGGACAGTGGGATCGAGTGCACCCTCAGCAAGGTTTCACATGAAACCAAGCTGTGTGATGCAGCTGATTCATTTGAAGGAAAGGATGCCATCAGAGGGCCTTGACAGGCTTTAAGAGTGGGCCCACACAAACCCCATGAAGTTCAACAAGGCCAAATGCAAGGTCCTGCACCTGGATTAGGGCAGTCCCCAGTATCAATAGACTGAGGAATGAATGAATTGACAGCAGCCCTATGGAAAAGGACCTGGGTATACTGGTGGATGAATGCTTGCAGCCCAGAAAGCCAACCATAGCCAGGGGAACAGAGGAGGGTCATGAAAATGGTCAGAGGGCTGGAACATCTAGCCTATGAAGACAGGCTGAGAATATTGGGCTTGTTCAGCCTGGAGAAGGCTCCGTGGAACCCTTGTTGCAGAATTTCAGTACTTAAAAGGGGATAAGAAAGAGAGAGATTTTTTTACCAAGGCATGCAGTGACAAAACAAGGGGTAATGGCTTTAAAGTGACAGAGGGGAGATTTAGATTAGAAATTAGGAAGAAGTTCTTCCCTGTGAGGGTGCTAAGGCACTGGCACAGGTTGCCCAGAGAAGCTGTGGCTGCCCCATCCCTGGCAGTGTTCAAGGCCAGGTTGGACAGAGCCTTGGGTGACCATGGCCTAGTGTGAGGTGTCCCTGCACATGGCAGGGGGTTGGAACTGGGTGATCTTGAAGGTCCCTGTCAACCCATCTCAACCCAACCCATTCTGTGATTCTACAACAGAGCTGGCAGCTAGCCTATGAATTCCAGTGTCAGATCCTCAACCTTCAAAACAGAATTTGTGGGAAAGGCTTTTCCACTAAAACTACAGCTTTCACAACAACAAAAATTTACTTCAGTTCTTGGGGCTGAAAATTGTACGTTCCAATCTGGAAATGGCAACAGCTCATGGTGATGTCTCAGGAACTTGTCCACTCTGTGACTCATCTTCTATTATCTTTTATGTGCCCTAATATGGCTAGATTTCACCTCTCAAACTATGAGGCCCTCCTCTTTTCCTGGAACCCCCTGCTTATAACAGAAACAGAAATTTACATACAGAGAAGAATGAAAGTATAAGTTCCCATAACTGTAATCCCTAAATAGTATTAAAGTGTAATTTCCAAACACCTGCTTATTTTGCTGCTATTTTTGTTTTTGTTTGGTGGGAGATTTTGTTTGCTTTTTTCCCTAATGCAGGGTAAAGAATTTCAACAGAAAGATCCTACTTTTAATGTTGCAAAGAGCAGCAACTTCAATGGGTTTTACCATTATCACTTTGGTCATTTAAAACTAGACAGAACCAATGCATGAGGGAATGTATTGTTTGTAGCAATCACAGATTGGAAAATGAACAAATTGTTAAGTCTCTTCCTCTGCCCAGGAGGAAACCACGCTTACCAAACCAGAAGTCTTCAATTTCTCACTGACAACAGAATAAAAGATGACAACTAAGCTGCTAAATCAAGGCAGCTGCATCAGTGTTGAAAGGGAAGTGATTTAGAGCAGGAAGTGAAAACCAAGAACCAGTAACTATGCAGGAGTAAATGTAAAAATTTTGGAAGGGGAAACCTGACTTGGGATACCGTAAGCAGAGTCAGAGAGATAGCTAGAAATCAAGTGTGCCTCACAACCGCTGCTGTAACACTGAGTTTCAGAAGTTCCAGGACTATACTGCCTGACTGCCTGGATTGGCTGCTGCCCCAGCTACAAAGATCCATTGGCTCTGCCTGAGGACACCATGGCTACAACATTTAAGATCCCTCGCACTGAGTGATGTGCAAGGGAGCACAAACTTCTGCAGCCAGCAGTCTTGGGGAAAAAAAATAGATTTACAATGCCCTTGAATAACTAAAGCTAAATAATGTATCTCAATTGAAAGATGTCGCTTTCAACATAAAGCCCCCTGGCACTGGTTCAGCAAGACTCAGCAGAACTCATGCCAACACTGAATCACTGCTTCCAGCAGGAGTACGTGTTTCCTCTGAGCCCACCCATTCCAGCACCTACCAGCGCCAAAAGATGGGCACTGTATGAGCACCTTGGAATGGTCCTCCCCAGCGATGTCCCACACACATCACTGCGGCACTCAGACCAACCCATTTTGCTCTGAGGATCATAAGTCTGCAGAGATCTCTGGCCACACAGGAATTGCTTGGGTAATACACCTGAAACGTGGCTGCCAGAGAGATGACACCACATGTTGTATAATTAAGAAAGCAGCACCTCTTCCACAAGCCCTGCCTACCTGCATTGCCCGACTTAGGAACTGCATTAAGCTTTTTATCTAATCGATAGAGAGGCGTATCCAAAGGCTAACTATTTAGGTAGCTTAAGGTAACTAAGCTCTCAATGCAGGCTTCTTAATTAAGTAAATACCGCACTGTCAGTTCTATTTTGTCAGTAAAGGCAGACGAGACTATGAGTGGTGCCAGCTGACAGGGTTTCTCATTTAGCTGAAGGAGTAAGCAATTGTGCATTTTACACTAACAAATGCTACTCATTGCACAGTTATTTCTTTGATTTTGGGGGACATAAATTGTTAGAAAATGATGTAATTCTTGCGAGGACTTGGAATTCTAATGCTTATGAATTGATGCAAACCTTTCAGGTCCTAGTCTTTAAATATACATATGAGCTGTAAGTAGGCAGAGTGGCACACTGGGATCATTAAAAATAAGTGCAATGAGGGCCCAGCAAAAATATTGTGTCTGAGAGCAGTGGTCTAATTTTCTAGAAGATGGCACTGGTTTGGAGTAGTTCTGAGCTTTTAAAAACTTGATGAACAGAGGCTGCAAGTGCCCTGCTACTTTCCATAATCTGCTTTGTGAACCCTCTTTTAACATCTTGAAATCCACTTCTCCAAGGCTTCTGTGAGGTAGGAGTAGGAGGTTAAATTATTTGCTATCAGTTTCATTTCTATGCAGGAAGGGATCATGACACTACAATTCCTCCATGAAAGGAAATCCTGTAGAGGCTAGTAGGTGCCCCAGAATCAAAGCTAGCAGTCACCAAATCATTCAGTGTGGTTCCTGCAGGGGAGAAAGTGCTCCTGTATGTTATCTTGAAGAAATCTTTTTATTATCTTCTATACTCTCCAAGAAACTCATCCTGTCTTTTCCTTACATGAATATAAGCCAGCATTCACACACAACCCTGAATTCTTCACTTTCTTTGCACAAAGCATATTAGTAGCTGTCCCAATAGAGACCACCTTTATACAGACGAACTTCAAGTTCTCAGTCAAGCCATCACTTCTCAGCTGAGGTTGCCAATAAGGATTGCCATCACTTCTCAGCGGAGCTTGCCAAGCTTGAACAATTCCAAGCTCCTTTTCGAAAGTTTCAATCACTCACATTAAAAAGCACTTAAAACCACAAGTCATGTCAGTGAAACTGATGGGCACAGTACATGTAATGCAGCATTCAGCACAAAAGAGGAGCAACGGGGAAACTTGAGGCCACAGTTTACTACACCGATCCTCTTCCACCAGGCAACAATCTGGTATGTTCAGTTTAAACTCACCAATTCAGCTGCTGCAGCTGCTACATTTTTTCTTACAATTTTCTGAACCTTTTTATATTCATCAAATCATTTTTTCCATGTGAATAGCCTCTTCTTACAGCAACTCTCACAGTACTTGCAAACATGAATTTCATCACCTTTTTGAGAGGCACAGCCCCCTTTTCTGTCAAATTTTTAAAATGAAAGAACAAGTAATATACCTGAATCGATCACTAAGCTGGCAGCAAAATAAGTAGGAGAAATTTCTTCTCCTTGAACTTTTGCTTCTGGACTCTGATCACTATCGGGCTGAAGTCACTGCTAAAACATTTCCAGAGGTAACCAATTAAATAAGAAAAGATGAGAATTTCACTCCTTTTACCAAGAGAGTTTTGAGACTTGCACATCATTTCTGAAGGACACTATAAGACCACATTCTTCACTAGGGGCTAAAACTACTTTTTACAGTTATACTTCACCAAAGCAAAAGGATGCTCGTAAGTGCTTAGCTGCCAACAAGATCTCTGCAGAAGCAAAAGGCTTTCATCCTTCCAAACCAGGGCAATTTTAAGAAATTAAGTAAATAAAACACAGAAAATTGTCAGGCCCCAAAAGATGGACAGACATCACACTCTCCTGGTATAATATATCTTGGGAACATGCTTGATAAAACAATAAAGTTCTGTCTAGGTAAACAAGGTTTAGCTGGTTATAATTAAGGCTCAATTGTAACATGTTACAATCCAGTTCTTATTAATGATAACTCTTGATTGCAGTGTTCACTATCCTCTTCCAAACCCAGGTAGACAGCTTCCTGGAAACGAGGATTTTTGATTAAATTCCTTCCTTACCTCAATTTTCCCCTCAGATAAAAATTCACAGCTCTCACTGAAGTGGTAGAGATGTTTCTGAAGAACAAAGAAGTAACATTCTCCTATACTCACAGCGCACAAACTGCTTTCACGTGAAGCTAATGTACACCCAGTCATACAGATGCTGAAGCTCATAGACAAATATATGACTCTGCAAAAGTTACTCTGAATTTACATTAGTCTTTTTGAAAGTACATCAGTATAGAGAAATCTCCGGCTATTACTATGTATGCTTAAGACTGGTTTAATTTTGATCCAAGAAAAACAGGCAGATCTGTTCTCTTTTTAGCATGAGTTACTTCAAGCGAATTGCATTATATTTGTATTAAATGGAAAATGCTTTTTTTAAAAAAATTATGATAGATCAAGGATATTCTATAAATTACTGCTAATCTGCACCTATGCAGTATGCTTTTAGTATTAAAAAGAATAAAAAAAGGCTTTCAACTTCACAGAGACAACTGTAACTCTCAATGCTACACCACTGACAAAGCTAAAGAACATATAAAGTAATTTTGGTAATATATGGGAAAATAAGATGATGTGTTTGTCCTCACATCACTACATAAAGAACAATTAATCATTTGCTCTGTCTTAAATAGAAGCCTGCTTCCTAAAATTGAATTAATTTTACAACTCAGCTGAAATAAATGTAGTATTCATTTATTTCAATAGGGAACTGCACTTTAAGCACTTAAAAAAGCATAAATAAACCAATTTCTTAGTATTGAAATGCTGAAGTAAAGAAGGAGGTGCTGATTCTCTTCTTCCTGGGATGCAGTGACAGGACATGTGGGAATGGTTCAAAGCTGCACCAGGG
>JBCJKH010070116.1:0-10371 GCA_039877255.1 Loriculus beryllinus
AATGAAAAGAAGAAATACAATGCCAGGTAATTCTCCTATGCCAGATAACAGTCATAGATTATGCAAACAGAAAGGCTACAGGATGCAAACGAATAAGCAGCAGGAACCACCTTTGGGCAGGACATTACTACTGGTAGTAAGTACCAGATGCATTTGTTAAAGCAAAAGGTCTTCTCTGTTTTGTTTATATTGCTAACTATTACTAAATCCCCCATTAACATTAATAACCTAAAACTTAAGAAAGTGTCTGTAAACTGCATCTATTCAGAATTGAATTGAGATCAAATCATTCATCATAAGTGGCATAAACATTTCTTGTTATGAAACATTCCATATAAACAAAGGCTTCATAGAGCTAGTAGAAGCTCTTGTGAAAGGAGAAATGCCCCTGAAATTAATGCAAATTACTATTATTTACTATAACTTTTGAAAAATTATATCATGTTAGTGAATGAGGTTAGCAAAGCCAAAGAAATTGTCCATATTCTTGTTTAACAAAAGGTAAAGCAAAAGGTTTGTTCTATGATTACCCTCTATTGGTACACATTGAGTATGTCAAGCAGTGCTCAGTGCTGGACTATATCTAAAGCACAAGGAGAAGAGAAATGCAGTAGAGTAATACTTACAAAGTCAGCTTTCAGTTGGTCTATATCATTTTGAAGGTGAGCAAGAATTGAGCTATTTCCAAAACGTCCAAAATAAATCATGATGACAGACAGAGCAAACAAGCTGTAGGTCTGGCAAGTCATTTTCATGGTGATGGCTCAGTTAAAATGCTCAGATAAGTTCTGGGAGATGTCAGTTCTAAGAGCAGTGAGCTTCAACTTCTAATAGTACAGTCTTCTATTAGAAGAAAGTAGACGAATGAACCTCATCTGCCTCTCAGTGGTATTTATACCTGGTCTTGAAATTTTTTATTTCGTCATCACAAGCTGTATATATTTAGACAAGATAGTGTTAGATAAGAACCCTTTGGTTTTGGCTAATCAAGGGAATCCCTCGAAAGCATCTTTCTAAAAGTATGGTCCTGGAAAAATTTTCAGTGGTTCATCGAAGGGTAACATTTACGTGGCAGATTCTGAAATTTCTTTTACACGTGTCTGGGGAAAAGGGGGAAATTATGGTACTGACTGAGGAGTATGCATTGTGGCTCAAGGATATTCTTACACCCTATCAGATAAAAATCATATTCGTGTGGTTAAAGGGTCAGTATAACAGTCAACTCATTTCTGGTATTCTTTTAAAGTAACCACTGAGATTTCCATGGCATTGTTCAGAGTCACTTAGAGTTCTAAATGCTCTCTCTACTGCTGTCCTTTTGTGAAACACTATTTGCATTCTTTCCATAGTCTGAAGTACATTTCTGCCATTTTCTCATTCTTCACCTCCAAATTCAGAATAGGATCAGAGAAAATGAGGTTCCATCATGGATGCAATGATGCATCATATTAAATTCCTTTGTGGTTGTCTACTAACTGCAAAGTATTTAGTATTCAAAACACTAATTTCTACTCAGCAATAATTAAAGTTCCCCATTTATCCATTAATTTCCACTTTTGTGTAGAAGATGAAAACAGAAAGGCACGGATGAAAAAAAAAGCCCATTTGAAGGAGATAAAAAAGATGGTCTCCAAGTACGTATAGACCCCTGAAAAAAAAAATGTATTGAGGGTAGCTAAGCAAAGGGGTTTTGTATAGGAACTGAACTCTATTTTGATTGTTATCATGATAAGAGCTTACTGCACAGAATCTTCTGGAGAAATCAGAGTAATTCTATAATATAAAATATGACTGCACGGTAGGCAGAAGCCTTCAAGGGAAACAAAGGAGCCCATAGGAAAAAAGAAGAAAGGCTCAGGAAGAGGGCACTTATGGGCACAGTTCACACAGACTGCAGTGGAGGATGACTGTAGTTCATCAGAAAAAGCTGAAAATTAAACTGTCCCCAACAAGTATGATTTAAGCTCTCTAGCACAGCCCCAAATGACTCTTCCGGTTCCTGGAAAAATGCTGACCCCTTCCTCAGCAGCACCTCCATTCTCAGCAAATGACCAGTAACACCAACAAGCATTTTTACCATCTGCAGCTTGAAAGAGGACCTCCATCTGTGGAATAGATCTAGCCTACTACTACCATTGCAAACAGGGAATTTCTATTTTGCAAAGACAAGAAACAAATTTCATCAGCAATGGCAGGCCTGAAAGCTGTATGCTAAACTCTCTGGGAATAGCAGTGTAGAGAGACGGCAAATCTCACAACAAGTGCAATACTGCAAAAAATTTAGGCCTGTAATGTGCTTGGGGTAGTAGTACTATGCAATGCCCATTTTGGTTTTAGTTCAGTAAATTAAAATTGGTTAAGCAATAACTTGATTGCTGGAAGTGTTTACATGGAGGTATGGGGATAATGCTATTCAAGGATGTCTCAAAGAACTGTAAAAACAAATGCAAAGTTATCATGCCTGCTTATGGCAGAAGGGTTGGACTAGACAATTTTCAAAGATCTCTTTCAACCCAAACCGTTTTGATTCTGTGTTTCTATGATTAAAATCATAGAATCACAGAGTAATTTATGTTGGAGAAGACCTTTAAGAGCATTGAGTCCAACCATTAACACTACTGAGTTCACCACAAAACCATGTTCCTAAAAGCCATATCTACATGTCTTTTAAATATCTCTAGGAATGATGACAAAACGGAGGTCCCACTGAGATTCAAAGTGGACTCACAAATGGCAGCACACTGAACAGACCTATTGATAATGTTAAAACATCTGGATTGCTTTGCAAGACAAGCACAGGCAAATGCCGTGCTATGGCATAGCTAAATGTAGTTTTATACGTATAAGAAAATAAAGCATATTTTACAAGGTGGGAGACACCCGCTGTGGCACATCGACTGGCCATGAATCTATGGAGAAATCCTTTGGCAAAGGACAGAGAGGTGTCAAGAAGCAGAAGGAAAATTATTCTTGTTACATATGGCACTCTTTATGCTGTCAGAAACATAAACCTGAAAAAGAAAATGGGTCATCAAGCCCAGTTTTTTGCCACTACAGGATCCAATTTGAGCAGTGCTTTCCTGTTGAGTTACCAGAGAGTGTGCAAAGAAGAGCTGCAAGTATGGAGTTTGAGAGAGATTATTTACTCAGACAGCTCAGCCTTCTTAACATGTTGAGGACAAATCTTAACACAACCGAGCACAACTAATTGCTGTAATTATCCAACCAGGAAGAAGATACAATTTCAGGAGTTGAAAGATTAAGTCAGTTCTGTAGAGAACTGTTCATTCCAAGTGAATGCACTGGATTAAACAGCCTTACTAAACCTATCAGACATGCATCTCATCCACAGCATTTGGCCTTTTGTTACTACTAAACTTTTAAGCATCACAGCAGGATGAAATATCAGAAAGTAAAGATTTTCCCAATTCAACTTTTATAGATACTAATTAAAGTTTTGGGGGCTTATGTAGCTAATTTTGTCACTCAATCTCCTCACCTTTCAGATGAGGCCATTCTTGAGTGTTCAAATTTGCAGGTAAGAAAATGGCAGCACAGAGCAATGGGATGGTTTATGATCATTTAGCATCTAGAAAAGGCAAATCTAGGAACACAGACAGGGACTCTTCATAAAGTCTTCATAAAGACTGAGTCAGAAAATAAAGCAAAGAGTAAAGAAGGAGAAAGCCATGATGCGTGTTTCTGTCATGCTATCTTCTGAGTGTAGGTTTGACTTCCAGGTATCTCTGTCTATGGAGGCTAGATTCAGGCCTTCTACTCATCTACATGCAAATTCTCACACAAAGGGTTGAATGTTCTGTGGTAAATCATCAGCTGGACAGAAATGTGTTCTAATACAGAAATACAGAATTCATTTTCCAAGTCTTTATACTTGAATAAGTAGCACCATATTAAAGCCGATATGCTCATGTCATGTTCTCTTCTATTGAAACGTAACATCACCTCTTTTCAAATCATTTTGATCCTAGACAACAGTCTACAGCAGATGGTCAGAACATGAGGGTCCTTCAGTTTCTGGGGTCCTGGTTACCTCCCAGCCCTGTTCCACTTCCCATTCCACCAGAAAGTGATGAGACAGATTCCCATTGTCTAGTGTATGTCTTGTTGCACAAGAATCATGATCAGCTCCTGAGGAAGGCTCAGATTGAGATGCCTACTTTGCACTGCCTTTCCTGAACATCAACATGGTTACAAACAAAATAGGAATATCCTGCAAATATCTGCCCTTTACTAGGCAGAGCCAAGGGACAAACAACATAAATTTTTTATCCGTGTTCCTTAGTAGACATCTACCGAGTCCATGCTGAAGTGGACTTAACACTCAGCACTTAACAAAAGCCCTTTGAGCACTAGCCCTAATCTAGCTGAAAGAGATGCCAAAATATTACTGGAAAGTCTTGTGTTGCATTAAATTGGAGTGGTCCTTCTGTGTGGCTCCATAGTCACAGGTGGACTGTCATCTCTTCCAAACAGTAGGAAATGAAACCAAGGTATCTTTTTTCATTTTGTTGCCTGGAAGTCATCTGACTCTTCATGCAAAGCAGAGGTTTCACACCTTTCTGTTCACACAACACCTTACACCAATTAACCGATGATGTCCTTGCAAAGTCATGTCATATTTCACTATGACCACTGATTAGAGGTTTTTCCCTTTCATTTTTTGTTTTATGCATACTCCTTAGCTTGCTGGCTGAGTGGTTAGTAAGGAACTGCCCTTACCAGCCTAGCAGATCTCTGCCAGACTTTCATTTCTCTAAAACTCAGTGGCTTCCTCTATTACCACTGCACAAGGAAAGCATCTCAGAGTTGGAAAACCCTCTCTGACTTGTCATTCTGAACTTACATCATACTTCATCTTTTAGCCTCCCTTTCCTATAAACAGCAGAAATAATTTCTTCGCTTCCTGCTTCACAATGCTGGGGAGGGTCATTAGGTGTGTAAGTGATTAGAGTTAGCATGTACACATTGTACCAGTGCTATGTGATTACTAAAAATTTTTATTCGAGCTACTACTATCTGCAAAGTAGACGTCTTGATAATCAGGCCTCATGACCACTCTCCTATTGATATGGATGTTTCCTCAGTGCTACACATCATGGAGGATGTAGTTGTCTGCTCCTTGTGACCAACAGATCTCTGTGAATTCGAGGATGTTCCCAATGACTATTAGGGATAATGCTGGCATAAAACAACTTCTTTGTTTTATAAGAACAAAATATTTGGAGCAGAGGGAAGTTCGGAAATTCTCAAGATTAACAGTTTTGACATCTTTCTAAAAAAATGCTCTATGCCGCCCATTCCAAGCACTTTCTAGAAATGTCATTAGAGAACCAGTTTGCACCATCTGAAATATGACGTGAGGGAGACTCTTTGTCCTCCTTGCATACTCCTGTCTGCATGCAGTCATCAATGGGAAAATGTATATTATTGACTCCTCTATCCACTCACAAAATTTCTCAAATACTTTAACTGCTCAGTCTTCCAAAGAAGGGGAAGGGAGAAGAAACTGCACCTCGTGGAGTTAGGCATCTAGAGAGATACATGTCCAGATAGATAATGAGCTGGTGGGTACAACTTCAAGTGATAGCAGTGTAAGCTCAGAATTATTAAAGCCATGGTACCTTGACTTTCACAGCACGTCTGTTTCATACTCCCCTTCAGATTTTCAGTTTGATAAACCCGTGCAGGATGGAAAAAAATGTTTATTGGTTGGGAAAACCTTTCCCCACAGAACAGTAATGATTACTTTCTGAATTAGTAAAAGGAAATAACTGCCCCATCATGGCCTGAGTACTTATCCATCCTCTAAGTAAGAGTTCAAGCTTTTACTTTGTCCAGGAAGAAGAGAATAGCTGTGAATAGTTGTTCTGGGTTCACCTTTCTCATACACAATTGTGGACTTTTTGGCCACTCCTAAATGTATGACTGTCAGCTCTGCATTGCCTAGAGACTCCAGCAATAGCATAATATGAATATTCAGGATTCATATTAAAATTATTTTTTGGAATGTATGGAGATAAATGATAATATTTTTTTTCAGAATGTCTGTCCCCATTAACACTAGTTAATGTCCCTGTTTATAGAAACAAGTGTAATGATATCTCCCCTTTCCTTGAACTGATGTTATGTCAGGAACTCTGAAACTGGAAAGAGGGACATATAACATGTTTTCTCGTTGCTGATTGTGCATAGACAGCAATACGTAATGAAGATCATAGGTTTCTCTTCATTTCTCATGCCATGTATCTGGTTGGTACAAACCAGCTTTCTAGCTCTTCAAAAAATACAGTCTGCATGTATGAACAATTAAGAAACTATGAGCTACCAGTGGGACCTAACCATAAGAAAGGCAGACACCATTCCAAAATGTTGTTTCTCTTGTAGAAAAGTATGGAAAACAATGATGTCAATATAGAAGACAGTAATGGACAAACACGGTGTGCAGTTTTATTCTCTGCTTCTACTGTTCAGAGTTTTTCCACATATCCAACTCCTGATTAAAATCTATTTCCCATAAAATAGAAGAAAATTACAAATCTTATCCAATTTTAGCTTAAGTTCCTACAAATGGAAAAGCAGCAGAAGTGCTGGCACAACAGCAGCCTAAACCCAAAATATGGTTGCTGTTGAATAAAATACCTCCTGTGATATAACCACAGAATGACTACGGGTTTTTCTGCATAAAACTTTTCATTTTCACCAGCCCTTCTTCACTCTTCCAAGAAGAATAAAACACTTGCGCTTGAAAGTTTTCCATTTTCAGCACCTTAATATCCATTGAAAATATTACCAGTTTTATGTCATGAATCTTACAGTATTTGTTTCCTTTAAAAGCACCAATTTCTTGTCTTACGTGATTTCATGTATCTATCTCAGAGTTTATTTTTGAGTTTTGGGGTTGGGATTTTTTTCTAATCATCATGGTTGCAGAGACAAGATTGAAATCAAGAATTTTTAAAAACATAATAAGGCAAATAATAGAAAAAAATATAATCTAAATGCAAATTTTCATGGTTCTTCCTAAAGACCTTTGAAATAATTCTGTCCAGGCTTTGTAGGCACTAGTGGCACCTACAATATACATAATGTTGATTTGTAATGTGAAGCAGGCAAGATTAACAATGCAGTCCTATCAGTGCAACATACTGACTTCAGATAAGGCAGTTTGTGCCTTGATGGGTGTAAGGTCTTCTACAAAACAAAGATATATTTTATTAAAATAGTTCAACCCAAAGTGATCTTTCAAGGTTTTCTAATTCTTTGCTAATAGCCCTGCACTTCGTGAGACCAGCATGCTACTATTTCCATAACCTTTTCCACAAATATTTCTGTTAGTTTAAAGGTAGCATTTTAAACCTCTTTAAGAGAACTAATTAATTAAGGAAATAATTCCACTGTAATTTGGCTTGACCATGTTCTGTGGTATCCTGTGAATATGCATATGTCTGCCTTTGCTGTATATTATAGAAAAAAAATCACATGTTTTGCTCACAATGTCATTCCCCAATTAGTGATAAGTGGGAATATGTTTTTCTCTATACATTAACTCTCAATTTAGAAACCTCTGGTATTTTCACAGTCCCTTACTCTTTTTCATTCTCATAGGATCAGATCCACCTTCAAAAGAAGCCAAAAAGCCATATGAACCTCTGCATCTAGGAATCTACAATAATACCAAATGGCATCTTTTCAAAAGGACGGCGTGATTTTTAAAGAGAGAAGACCAAAGGGTGCTAGTGTTGGATCAGCTGTTCGTTTCTGTGTGTGCTGGGTGAATTCAGTTAGAGATCTGCATTGATCACATCAGAGGCCAGATTGCAACCTCCCTGGCTAGTATGGACTTTGCTGAAAATTTGTTGCATATCAATCAACCTAATACTTTCCATTAATTAAAGGACCAAAGGGTCCTTTTCAGACTTTCAAACTGTCAGTGATCCAGCCCCACTCATCTTCCTCCCATTATCTGATTTAATTCCTCCTATTGTCTGATTTAATTCCTCCCATTATCTGTAACACTGAATTATCTCTGCGTGTTCAGATTTGTGATTCATTCCTTCTCCTTATGCTGATTTTCTGAGTTATGGGCATTTATTTTCATTGGAGTTTTGCGTCTAGTTTTTAGCAAGGAATTCAAGTGCTCTTCAAGTTTTCATTGTAGAGTTGCATTTGTTTTCATAGTTTAAGTGACTTTATTGCAGAAACACATTGTTGGAAATAATACTCGTTTAAATATTTGCGTTTAAATTTGGAGGAAATCACTAGTGAAAGCAATCTTGTAATGCTTTAATTTCTCATTGGATATTCTAAATTAAAACATAAGCATTTGGGGAAAAAATCTGACTATTTTCACATGTTATCCACTACACAATTTATAATAGTTAAATATCACTTATGTACATGAAAACACAAGTGCGTAGGTGTGGGCATATGTTGGAGGCTACCTCAATGATCTATTTCAAACATCAGTAAGAAAATATCCATGAAATGTTTCATATCAGCCTACAGAGTGGACATTTTTTGTCATAACCATCTGGAAACATCCACATGAGGTTTCCTAGCAGAAATCTGCTGCTTGATACAATCCTTTCTTCTAAAAGAATCCAGAAGGCAGTTTGACGGGGATTCCCCTTGCCCATCATTCTCTTTAGAGTCATTCACAATTGTGTGACTACGCAAACCAGTCATCTTTGCTCACAGAAAAAGGCAAATCAGTATGTAGTTTTAGTCCTACCTGTTTCTGTTCTGCCTCCAGAATACTATGAACACACCAGAAAGTCAGGCGTACAAACAATCCATCCACAGATGACATTTTACTTAGAACTGGACCTCTTGAGAGCAATTTCCTTGCAAAGACTTTCCAGTTAGATTCAGAATTTAAAGTGAAAGGAGAAATATGCAAGACATTTGCTTTTTAGTAGTTAAAAACGAAGTGCTTCACACCCTAAGAACAAACATTTCCTTTTCATCTCCACAGGAAATAAGGCTGCCTATAGAAGTGCTACTGTGGGTCGGGTGTAGATGTACTTTATTTCAAAGAAGTCACATATCTTCTTTTTCAAAAGCCTAGCAGCTATAAAGTGCTCTGGATGGACACCCTTTAGGCAATGCAATGATTTAATTAGCTAGTAATAAATAGTTAAAAGACCAAGAAATGAAGAAATTAAGTTTCTCTTGCTTTTTTGAAGAGGCTAATAAGTCTCTGCCCCAAAACTAAAATAAAACAAGTTTCTAAAAAGGCAACAAATCAAACAAATGTTGGAGAAGAACAAAATACCATCTTGAGTAGCATACTTTAAAGTTATCAAAATGTAAGCACCGTGGCAGGTTGGATTGCTACTCTTTTTTTCCTAAGGAAACGAAACTTAGACAGTTTCTCTAGCTGTCAGTTGCTTCCTCGTCAGTAACTTTTGAACAGAGTCAGCAATTTGATCCAAAGTCTCACAGCTAGTTTAGCTCCTGCCACTTTCATTAAAATTGACAACTAAGCAACAGCAAGATTGTTCCACTAATTGTGAACCACATATGATATTTTAAAGTGTCTATATGAATTCTTTACCAAGGAGGGGAATATCTTTCCTAACATAGCTATTTTATTGTTGTAAAAACATATTCATTCCATCAATTTCTCGAGAGTTAATTAATATTTAGGAAATTCTATATGCCAGTTATAAAGAACTTAAAAAACTTCCAAAAAAGAGTTATGAAAGGAACCTTACTCTGCCACTACAACTGATATTATTGTTTCATATTAACACGTACAGGGCTCTGGACTCCCTACTTTGTTCTTTTTCAGTACCTCTGGTTTGCCACATCAGCCTATTCTGCTCACATGTGTGCAGAGAAATTGAAGGAGAAACTGTAGCAAGTGCTATTACAGCTAGGGCTGGTTTTTTTTTAGTCTAGCCAGTGTGAGTAGTAGAGTTTCTAGACAGTAGCAGAGTATCAGTAGCAGATAGTACACCAAGCTTTACCTGTGGTGTACAATCTCTATCTCCACATACACAGGCAAAGTATAGCAGTCCTTTCCAAGCTTTGCAAAACCATGTGCACAAGTTGAATTTCAATTGCCAGGGGCTCAGAGTTCAGGCACATCAACTCTGGTTTCCACTGGCACATTTGAACTGCTCTGCCTTTTCTGTAAGAGATTTTTTCTTTTGGAAAACCAGCAATTCTGGTTCAACAGTCAGTATAAAAATAGCCAAATATATTTTATATTAGCTAATATTTCTGCAAGAAGCAATTAAATATTTCAATTAGAATCATAGAATCATATAATAGTTAGGGTTGGAAAGGACCTTAAGATCATCTAGTTCCAAACCCCCTGCCATAAGCAGGGACACCCCACACTAA
>JBCJKH010070118.1:0-14225 GCA_039877255.1 Loriculus beryllinus
ATTTATCAGTCATTTTCCTAGTTTAGTGTCATCTTCAGCATTGGTGACTCCTGCCCATCATCCAGATCATTAACAAATATGCTGAAGATGACTGGACTCAGTATTAACTCCTGGGTACAATGGTAGTTACTGGCTTCCAACCAGACTTCATGCCACTGAGGAGTATCCACTGGGCCCAGATGTTCAGGCAGTTTTCAATCTACTTCACTGTCTGCTCATCCATCCCATATGGCACCAGTTTCTCTACAAGAATCTTACTGGAGTCTAGGTAGACAAATTCTCTTGCTCTCCTTCATTTACTACATTTACATTTTGGAAGTTTCTCAAGTCAGTAAAGCATGACTTCCCCTTGGTGAACCCATGCTGATTGCTCCTGATGGCATTCTTGTCCTATACGTGCCTGGAAATGGTTTCCAGGATTAGTTGCTCCATAACCTTTAGTTGCTCCGCAACCTTTCCAGGTATGCAGTACAGCTAACTGACCTGTAGTTCCCTGGGTTCTCCTTCTTGTGATTCCTGAAGACAGGAACGACATTTGCTCTTCTCCAGTCTTTAAGCATCTCTCTCAATCAATATGATCATACAAAGATTATCCAGCATGGCCTTGCAATGATACCTCTTAGGTCCATGAACACTTTTGGGCTCTAATGTATTGGACCCACATTTCTGCAAATACACTGGGGGGCAATGAACACCTTAACAATACTTCATTCTCTTAGGTAGTTCAGTCCTGCTTCTGACTGACTCAAAGCAGAGAGTTCTTAGGCATCTCCAGCAGAAATTCTTCACAATTCTACCTACCAAATGTAAGCACATAAATCACCATACTCTTAAACTACCATATGCATGCAACTAAATATTTAGTAAAGGAACAGTCAAGATTTAGATAGTATGAGATTTTAAAGTGTGATTTTGAATAACAGTGAAGGGTGTCAGTAATATTTTATTTTTTATGTTTTCTTTTTCTGTGGACAGAGATGATTAGTATAAAAGGTTATTTAGAACCCTGCTCAACTACAATCCTTCTCATTACCATTTAGGAGATGGAGTTTGGAAAGCAGCACTGGGTTCAAAGCGGCAGACTGAGGATGCAACTGTAGCTGACTGGGATGGACATCTCAATAACAGAAAAAAACCCAAACCAACCAACAAACCCAAAACAACCCACAAAAAAAACCCTTTGACACTTATTTCTGAGACTTTTGTAAAGCATTCAGTATACCACAAGACATCCCAACTACCTGGCTGGCATCATTTTACTAGTCTGCTTGGAATGCATAGTATCAACTGCAGCTTATCATATGGGTTCTGTGATCTATGCTAAACCACAAGCACTCTCTGAAAATGTTTTTCCTAAGTTAAAAAATTCTATTAAGAATTTAAAATATTTTCCAATTTAATTTTCAGCTAAAGCTGCAATCTAAATGGCTGGTTCCGATTAAGCAAAAGTGATGCATAAGTACAAGTCTGTACAGAAGTTTTCTTCAATTAGTAAATATCCTTTATGACTTGAAATGACTAAAATGTGCATAAATTATGTGTATTTTTTTCAGAAAAATATTTTGACATTATGTATTACCCAGAGTCACATATTTAACAATACTTGTTATTTCAACAAAGATTTTAATCAAATGATCACCAAGTTCTATTTAATATGTACTAAGAGGAATTAACTTCTACGCTATAAATCATATTCACTGAAGTTCCCTAACTGAAATGACAGCAAGTTTAAAACAACTTTTCATAACAAGATTCATTTGCATAGGTCTTACTTTCTTGTTCACATATATGAAAATATTTTCTTGTTTCATATATATGGAAGTGGGATGTAATGTGAGAGAAAAGATTGTAGCAATGTTCCTTCTGGAGCACTTCTCAATCAATTATGACTGCTTTTTGAAAAAAAATCCAGGTCAACTCCACAGTCAGTTACATAACAAAAATAACAGTTAAATCACACATTATCTGCTGTATTAATTGTTTAGTGCTAATTACATAATTACTTTATTATATGTGTTCTAAAAATTTCAAGATACAGCAATTTTTTAATTAGTATTCTAATATGTTTTCCTTAGAATGAATAATTACTACAATGACAGTCAAATACAATTCATATAATTGCATTTTGCAAGCTGTAAAGGATACCATTTACATTTATAAATCTTTCTGCTCGTACGATCACCAAAAGCAGTTTCATGATAAGGTTATGTAAAGACCTAACTAATCTGGCAATGTTCAACTGGTCCATAGGGGTTTCAGCCACTAAATACAAGTCATTTTTACATTATTGGCACTACAGTGAAACCAAGAACAGATAAAGTTATCAGAGCAAAGTGTAGTCAAGGAGTAAAGATCAAGAAAGAGAGGAGAAGAGGTATGCTCCTGCAAAGCTATTGTATGTTCAAGTACTACAGCAAATACAGTAAAACTGGGTACATATTAATGCAAAGGGACTGAAGTCGCATAGCAAACAAAGCTGTCCTTGTTCTAGAGACTGATTATATAAAGAACAAATTGCTTGCAAAGCATAAAACTTAATAATTTTCATTCTATTTAAGTAATAGTTCATAAAAAATAAGTAAATATTCTTATGTGCTTTAAAGGAGGTGCAATAAGTTCACAAACCATGCCTTCCCTTCTGAAGATGGAAACAGCATTAGGTCAACACTGCTGTGAATATGCTTGCATCAAATTTAAAGAAATTTTATGTTCTGGAAATAAAATAATAACATGTAATTTATCTTTATTACTCTTTGCTTATGGTCTGGATGAAAGGCCATATTTTCTTGAAGAACTTCATATTTGATTCCCTGGACCAATCATATTCCTATGTGGGACTCCAAATGAAGTCTAAACAAAGGAACACTTAGTAGCCCACTCCTGGAAGCCTGTACTTGGCCACGTGCTAGAAACAGCACCAAAAAAGGCCCCTAATAAAGAACACTGTATTTTATGCTTTATATATATTAAGTGAAGTGTTGCCCAAGACTGAATTCTGTATTTCTAACCATTAAAAAAACACATGCACCTCTTCTGCAGTAAGCTTACTTGCAATAGTAAGAAATTAAAAAGAATCCTGAAAAAGAAATCCTTGTTATGTCCTCATACATTCTTGTGATTCATTGGATCTATTAGCTGGTTAACATGCACAAACACTTACAGAAATGTCTTCTGGGCAAAAGAGCTTGGTTCCATCTCTCATGTTTTATTTCTGCACAGAAGTATTTATTTTTCATAACACTTTATGACAGTTATAGCAGAACTATAGAACAGACATTTATGAAAATTATACACCGAAATTAGTTAAACTGAATTTATAACCAGAGCAGCCTATGGCTTTTCCAGAAAAACAAAAGAAGAAAACTCAAATCCTTCATTAAGTTAAAACAAGCAAACCCCTCAGAAAGGCTTAGCTAACATTTCCTGTACCAAAACAGGAACAGTTCTACCCACGTGCATAAGAAGCAGAACTATGCAGGAAACGGCGCACTCCTCCCGAAAGGCAGACTCTTGAAATGACAAGTGTCAGACATGGTTTTAAGCATCAGTCTTCAAGTTGTGTTGATAAGCACAAACTCTAGTACAGGTCCCTTTCATCATGACCTTGACATCTTCCCTCTCTCCCAAGCATTTGTACAGCATACACAAAAACTGTAGTGGTATTTAAAAGACCAGCAACATAAACTCCATGTCAAGCAGCTATCGACATTTTAAACACCTTCACTTCAAAATTCCATATTTATGTATTTTCTTATCAGCAGAGGTGTCACTAGTACCATTGGATTTTTGCAGTCTATAAACGGATGCCTCAACCTCTTCAGTACCAGTATGTACATACTCAATGAATTTTCGAGAAAGCTCCTGTATAATAGTTATATTTGCAACACTAATATCACTAAATACTTTCAGATTTCTCATAGGTTTAAAATAATAAAGGAAAAAACAGAATCAAGTCGATCCAGTTTTTCATTCTCTGAAATACCCTTGTATTTTCTGCTTCAGTGAAAGTAAACCTATAATGGTGCCTTCCTCATACTCTCACTAAATTATAGGAATGCTGGTATGAAATGACCTCTGACAGTCATCTGATCAAACTCTGACTCAAAGTGAGGTTATCATTAGATCAGAACAGCTGTGCTTTCATTAGCAAATTCTTGCAAACCTCCAGCAACAGAGGTCCTACGACCTTTCTGGGCTACTTGTACTTGCTGCACCACCATCCCAGTGGACAGGTTTTTACCCAAGTTCAGCCTGAACCCTACAAGCAACAATTTCTGACCATTACTCTTTTCTGTAATAGCTGTCATTATTAAAGACAGCTTGTCTCTGCCATTTCTGCAATTTTTCAAGTCGTTGTAGACTAGTATTATATTAGCCTCTTAGCCTCCTCTTTAACAGACTAAATAAACCCAGCTCCCATTACCTCTTCTTTGCCCATGGTGTGCTCTACAGTCCTGACTCTTTTTGACAGTTCTTTGCTGGGACCTTTCCAGTTCTTTGGCATCCTGCAGATTGTGAAGCCCTGAACTGGACACAGTAGCTCAGGTGTAGGCCCAATAATACTACACAGAAAGAATCAACTTTCATCTGTGAAATATGGTACAGCACAGAACTCACAACTACTAGAAAGTCCAGATAAATTGGTATTTCCAAATCAAAGGCAAAGAGTCGCAATACAAGTCTGCATACGATACAAGTCTACATATGATATAGTATCATAAAATTTGATGCCATACAGGTTGGCAAAACCTTTTACTTGAAGACTTGAGCTCAACACTAATGCTGCACTGTTTTGCTTAAATGTTTGAAAAAAGTAGGGATGTAGGTACAGAAATTTACACACCGATACTTTTGCAAAAAACAATGAGATTCACCACAGCCCTCCAACATCAAAATTTAAGATACTGTTGTGCATCTTTATCTAGAATTAAACAAAGCTTTTAAAATTAACAGCATTAACAAAGCAATTTCAAAAATGCAAGTCTAAAAACTACTACTACTACTACTACTACTAATCCCAAACAAACACAAAACCAAAACAACAACCAACCCTCCCTCCCCTCAAAAAAAAAAAAGACAACAACCCAAACCCCACAAACAAGCAACAAAGGTAAAGTATGTCAGGAAAGAAGAACAAGAGTAAGGTCTCAACTGCAAGAAAATAACTCATAACCCAAAAATATGTCAGGGAAAAGATCTTTATGTGGGCCCTTTGTGGAAAAAAAAGCCCAAATCAAACCAAAATCAAACGAATGCAAACTTTCACATTTCCTCCCCTTCTTGCCCCCCCCCCCAACTAATTTTGGAATTCTTCTCTTAAAATGGATGATCCATAACAACTCTGTTTTTGATTTGTCTTGCCTGTCTCAGTGCTAAAAATATTCCAAGAACTATATTCAAAACACTTCTTTCTTGGCTACAATTTTGCTCTTTGATACAGCCGTAACATTTTGCAGAAACTTTCCTCACAGCTTCCAGTAGAACCAGTTGAGGTTCTAAAGGAAACCTGAATCGTTCCTTATCAGCTCATCTGTTCTGCTTCACAGTGATACGCATGCATAAAGACCTGTTCAGATGCATATATCAACCTAATAAATACAGTCTAGCCTATCATAAGGTTGTGGAAGTAATTCTAATCACTTTGTGAGGACATTTCTATCAAAATGAATTACACATAACTGAATCTAATATAGAATGAATTATATCTTCAGAAACAATTTCAAGGAGACGTTGCAAGCACAGGGCACTGCTGCTTAAATTGCTTTAAAAACCACTCAGCATGTTAAAGACAGCAATCTGACATTAAAAAAAGGCAGGCAAATATCGTATATTAGCTTTTACTAAGTATAGTAAAGAACCCATCACCGTTCTCTTCCTGAGAAACAATGTTTGCACTTAAGAGATATTTGGTGTTAGAATGCTGACTAAAAGAAAGACACGCAAGCCATACAGAGAAATATAAAGAAAAGGAAACTGCATGGGATGCGTAGACAGCAGCAGAAGAAATGGACAGTAAAAAGTAACTATGTTGTCAGCTGCAACAAATTCAGAAATAAGGAACATGCTTTTTACAGTTTTCTATACTGAAAGTTCTAAATATAGCAACTAAGACCTCTATTTGAAAGTTAGTTTATTTACACTATTTTTATGAGACCTCAATGAGTAAGCCTATCTCTGAAGAGCATCGAGTATTCTTCAACATGAATCCTCTAAATCGAACTGTGCAAAATAGTATCTTTCGTACCTAGAAATATTAAAGCTTTGCATTTTCTTGTGTATATTTTAAATTTTCTGTGATATGAAAGCACAGTGAACTGTAGTAGTATTTGTCACTATGTAAAATAGCCACCACTAATCCAGGAGATCATGCAGCCACATGAACAGTGACAAGGTGTCAATATACTTCATTAATATTCCTGAATTACAATACTACAGAGACTGATGACACACCATACCCAAGACCATGAATACTAATATTTAAATCCAATGGAATTCAGCCTGAATTAGATTTGGTAGCTGTCAGGCATTGCTACACAGCATTATTTCCCCCTCCCCCTGCATTATCAAACCACTGCAGAGATGCACACAGACACAAAATTCACTTGAGATGTCAGTGTCTATACACACTACGTTTATTGAGCAGTCTTACGGAAAGAATGCTCTACTAGATAGAAATTTGCCTTGCAAGCTAGTGGCTCACAAATGCCCATGATATTTCAATTGATAAACACAGATTAGCTTAGAGAAGTATCAATTTTTCAAGTTTGATTGCTTTTGTTACTGTGGTAAGACAGACACCATTATTGTGAGAAATTAGTATAATTTTCTTTTTTCTTTTTTTAATGAAATTTTTGGACTGTCAAATAGTCCTTTTAAAACACTCCCAGCCAACCGTAAAAGAAGTTGAAAGTTAAGAGTTAATTGAAACATTGCATCTAAGTCATGTTTAAATTAAAATATTGCATCAAATGCAGTTTAACTTTTCTTACTTGAAACATTGTGTCAAACAGTTTCAACTTAACTTTTTAAGCATAGTACTGTTACACCTAAATTTCTCCCTGTACAATATTAAAACTACACTGCCCACAGATCACAGGTAGACTGTTGCTACTAATACCACAGAATCACACAGGTTAGAAAGAATGTCCAGGGGTTATCTTTTCCATACTTTTGCTCGAAGTAGATCAAAGTACACAAGGCAATTCAGAGCCTCGTGCAGCCCAGTTCTGAGCTTCTGAGGATTCTGTCCACAGTCTCTCCATGCATCCTGCAGCAGTTTCACCATTCACAGGGTGACTTCTTTTTTATTTGTCTCTAGTTGGAATTTTCCATGTTGCAACTTGTCCACATGGGTTCTTGTCTTTTCAGTGTGCACCGATATGCAGAGTTTGGCTCCATTTGCTCTGTACCCTTCTATTAAGTAGTTGAAAACAGCACTAAATTTCACCTTAGCTTAGTCTCTGCTGGACTCATGACAGTACAGCATTGTTTTTCCTGTACTGGGGAACCAAGACTGCACACAATGATCCAGATGTGGTCTCCCAAGGGATGCACAGAGAAAACGATCATTTCCTTTGACTTTCTGGCTACACTTCTGCAACAGTATGCTATGCAGTTGTCTGCCTTTGCCACAAGAGTACACTGCTGACAAATATAAAGATGAAGTTATTGTCCATAAACACATGTTATCTCACATGGGCACTTTTAAAGGAAAGCACTCAAGAACAAAGGCCTTGTCATAAATATGGAGGCATATTGGGCCCCTTACCACTCAGCACTCTACATATTTGTGAAATTAATGGAAGGAACTGTCATCAGCTACCTCGCATGCAGAATGTCCTGCTCTCCCACTTCTGTGCCTGAAAGAAAGACTGAAGGTGGAAAGTTGTACAAAGAGAACAGATGGCAAAACTCTGAGGTAAAGAATGTTCCTAAGAATCTATCTTACCATTCCATTCCAACTCACACTTTAACACAATTAACAAATATAGCTTCCTCCCAGGTAAGTTATGTAACATTTATTTTATGCAATTACCACCTTCATCAGGGTCTGTAGTGATAGGGCAAGGGGAAATCGGTTTAAACTTAAACAGGAGATGTTCAGGTTAGATATAAGGAAGTTCTTTACTATGAGGGTGGTGAGGCACTGGAACAGGTTGCTCAAAGAAGCGGTAAATGCTCCATCCCTGGCAGTGTTCGAGAGCGACATGACGTAGCGTGAGGCATTCCTGTCCATGGCAGGGAGGTTGGAACTGGATTATCTTATGGTCCTTTCCAACAAAAACCATTCTATGATTCTATATGATTCTACGATGGCTCCCTAGCAATGTGTTTAAGGAATGCCATATCAGAAATAAGCATAAAAACCCCCACCAAAACCCCAACCAAACTAGAACCTAGGGGAAAAAAAAATAAAAAGAGGAAAAAAGAAGGAAAACCACAAAATAAACAGAGCACAAGATGGAAAGACTATGTGAAAACCAGGTTCAGATTCTTATGCAGAGTTAAGAACTTGCTTCACATTCATTTATACATTTATGTGTCTTAATATTACACATTTAATGCCTAACAATTCAAAATCTTAAAAAAAACCCAACAAAACAACCCAACAAAACCCCAACAAGAATCCATCATCACAACCAAACCAAAAAACCTCTAAACCCAGAAGGTGTTTATGATCTGTTAAATCAGTGACATGCTACCTTGAATTACAATGCTATCAATATAGCACAAGGAGATTCAAAAAAAACCTCCCAAAATTCTTAATATACTCCTAAGTCTTTTCTTTACACTTAGGCAGCAAATGCAAACCATCAATGGCTATCCTTCCATTTTTCAGTGACTACATTATTATTACTGCCTTCTCTTATTGTCCTGATGAGTCCTTTCTCTTTCGTCTACTATTTCTCCCTCTCAACAATTCTTTCATGGCCCCAAAATTACTCTCATGGAGCAAGGAAAGCCATACTCCACTAGAGACAGAAAAGTGTCCTAGCATCAGTCATTAAGATAAGGCTCAAAGAAAGACTTCAATACGGACAGAACTTCTTTAAGAGATATCAAATCATTTTGGTAAAAATACAGTAACTCCAAATGCAGTATTGATATAACCTGCCAAAACTTTAATGTAGCTACACACAAGCTGAATATTACAGAAAACGCTGCTCATACTTGGTTGGAGGTCTAGGAAAAACAAGCAATGGCATTATCAGATTTAAAGTTTGAAGCAAGACTTGCGAGTTCCTTTGTAAATCAAACTAGGTACTGTTTGCTATAATTACCAACAAAAGTCATTGACCCTTTTATGCTGCTGAACCTGGGACTAAGTCATAAAGACTTGGATGGCACAAGTGGAATCCTCAGAAACCACTACTGTACAAAAGAATATGATCTCCAGAAAAAATACACTGGACATGGAATACACAATGGTTGTTACTCAGTTACCATGCTTTTTCTGTTACAGTGTAAAAGAAGCACTTTAAGCACACATGGGTTGTATATCAAAATTAGAAAAACAGCCTTTCATTTACACTGTAGCAGTTCTGCAGCATTGTTTCAAAATCTTGGCTATATGAAAAATGTACAGTTTTTTGTATCATTTTATACACCTGAATTGCAAGTCTTCGCTCATTTTGTAGCAAACTACTTGCTAAATTTGCACGAATTCAAACAAAACTAACGTGCTCTTACGTTATTTTCTTTGTATGCTTTTTTGTTTCAGAATTCATGTTTTGCTTCAGAAATTCTCATTCTTAAAAAAAAAAATTAATCCAAACAGAAATAGCAATGGCTTAGCATTAGTACAGACCTTCTATTATTTCCAATATTTACTATTGCAACTGAACACCCACAGGAAGTACTGAAGATTAGAAATGCATGCAAGTAAGTTAAATTTGCAATATAAGATCTTGCTTTAAAGCTTCTACAAGATATAACCCAGAAAGGATCTTACAAAGAACACAAACATATAAGATGTTGACAAAAAAAAATATCTCTGCTTAGAATTTGTTTGCTTGTTCTTACCTTCTGTGCTTAATCCAGGACTTGAAGTGAATTTTGCTACATCGACAATCTTTACAGCAAACTGCTGCCCTGTTTCCCTGTTGATACATCGCCGCACAACACTGAATGGACCCCTGGAACACACACAAACAGAAAACAGCAATATATAACCCATTCGCTTTTGTGTGTTGAGCTACAGTTCCGTTACTCCTAAACAAAGTTTAGATTCCAACACTCAAGTGTAGTAGTTCCACAAAAGCTTATACCTCTCATGCTTGCTGCTCATTAAAATGTAAAATTAATAATTTTAACTACAGACCAGTATAAGGAACACTAAATGAGTTTTGTATTTTCCTATATTAAAGACATACTCTCTTATCCTGACACTTTAGAAACCCTGTTCTCTTAGAAACCTTGTGTAGCCCATTGACATTATTAAAAGTGCACTTTATTTCAGTACATAATCCAAATAGAGGAGGGGATAGGGGGAATTCAAACCCAAACAAAAGAAGAAAAGAAACAAAACCCAGCAACATTTCCAAAGAAGAGGCTAAATTTTAGAAATCACTATTTCAAACAACTGAAAGGTTATTCCTTCTAAACAATGATAAGAATTGTTGAGCCATTCTGTTTGGTTTCATTTGTTTGTTTTACACTAACTAGGTTTATTCTGAGCTCATCTGATCTAACTTGATATAAACAGCCTTCATAACAATACTTCAAAATTCCACAAAAACTTACAACCTCTCATCTATGGCACTTAAGAATCCTGACAGAGTTACAGATAAAAAGACTTATTAAAATTAGTTCAGACAGGTGTTAGTACTGCACTCATGTAATAAATTAGGAATGAAATCACATTTGCCAAAACACAAGTTACAACGTCAGCCTTTTAAAAACCATGACTACCTATACATTTTTGTAAGCTTCCTTTAGAAGATTATTTAAACTCTTGGTGCCTTGCCTAAAATATGGACACTTCCATCCAATATTAAAGAACAAACAATACAATCCAATAACTATGGTCAAACTTTCAAACATAAAAACGTTAATAGGCCATGAAAACAGAATAGGGGTGCTTCAAGACTGCAATTAACTGCAGCAAATCAAGCCTTTTTTACTGCAACTTATTTAATAACTGACAAGATAGTTCTGAAGAAATCCATTCTGCAGTCTTCTCAAAAAGATGTAAGAAAAAATTTGAGGATGGAAAGAGCCTTTGTTCAGAAGTTTATTTATTAAGTTAACATTCACCTTGCTGAGTGAAATAAACGCTTAAATATAGCTTAAAAGACAAATTCTTCTATTCAAGCAGTGAACAGGAAGTTAGCTTACAGGTTTCTGAGCAGTAAGATTACAAAGCAACACAATTCTTGAAATAAAAGATTCCCTGCAAAGGGAGAAATGTCCCCCTGACAGCACTTACAAACCTTTATGACTGGCTTTTGGTATTCCTTTATATACCAGATGATGCAAATATGTAAGTCAGCACACTACCAAACCTGTGCTCCCATAGCTAAAAACCAATTCCTGTATTCCTTAAATAAGAGACTTGCAAAGATTTCTTTAAATTGGATCATTTCTGACACAAAACATGAATACCAAAACCAGTCAATGAATCACAGCCTAAACATTCACAAACAAGGAAAATACTTACTAGTACAGCTATATACATGCAAATTATGTTGTTGTGCTCAAACAGAAGTAACTATACAAGAAAACACATGGGTTTTTCCTCTTCCTTTGCTCCTAACATGCACTGAAATCCTCTCTGAATCCACACTCCACTGTTATTCAGTATCAGGCCTTTTACCAACAGCTATCACAGATATTTTTAAAAAGATATTCAGTTAATACTCTAATACTGAGAAACTCACACCTGTAAATGCAAAACCCTCAACTGACTTTGTTTGGCACTAGAAAGACTACAGCTATTGACTTGTAATCCTCTCCTTCACATTTCAAAAAGTAGTTCTTTAAAAAGTCCCATTTTACATAGATCAGTGTCACCTGCTTATCCCAAGTCTGTTTACTCTTTTAGCATCTATCACAACAAAATTGCTTTAAAATGGTATAAACACATTTACATTATGGTAATTTGGAAAAGAATTACTAGAAACTAAATGTGTTTCATTAAAATGATTCTTTTCATTCTCATTGTTTTTTCCCCACACAAAGCCTTTCTGAAGACATTAAATAACACTTCTAATATAATCTGATACAGAATGGTAGACCACTAGAATACAGGGATACCTTTCAAGACTATATCCTTACTTATAGGTAGACCCCTGACTTCTACTCATTCACTTAAACTCCATGAATATAACTGTGTTTTGCTGTTGACCAAGCTACTTCTAGAGTAAAAAATTTGAGACCATCAAAGCCCTTTTTATAATCTTTCACTTTAAATTATTTTACTTAATGTATGTCATTAGGACTTCAAGGATAAGTACCATAAACTGGTATTTTGCAACCTTTATTTTTTTTATAGTAGAGTCTTGTTGTTTTATCTGCCTGTCTTGCATTCCAAACCATGTTTGGACAGAGCCTTTGGTGACATGGTTTAGTGTGAGGTGTCCCTGCCTATGGCAGGGGGGTTGGAACTAGCTGATCTTAAGGTCCTTTCCAACCCTAACTATTCTATGATTCTACACTGGTATGCATGAATGAGAACCGGTTGTGACTAAAATATACCTTGCTGATTCTTAACAAGCACAAATACCTGCAACCAGTAGTGACAGCCTCTTCCCTTCCCACGTCTGGAATGAACTGATCTGTGGGAATGGAGCTCCCACTAAAGGATTCTATAAAGACACATTCTGAAGCTTATGCTTCAGAACCCCAAAATTTAAGACTCTAAGTAATTCATATGTCAGATGACCAAGAACTTGCTCAACATCTCTCCCAAACAAATTAGAATTTTCTGAGTAACTTAGTATAAACCAATGCATTTTGGCTCTCAAATTCAGTTTCATTAAGTTAAAAAAACAAAACAAAACACAAAGAAACAAAAAAACCCCACCAAAACCAACCAAACACAAACAGTCCTCCAAAAAAAGAGACATTTTGCCAGTAAGACCAACAACACTAAACACCTCCCTCCAATGAACAGTGTTCCTTTAAAAATGACCTTCCATTTAGAAGTAAAAGGCCTCTGATTCTCCTTTTCCATAAGAAAACGAATTAAGAACTTGAAACGTGATTAAGAACTTGAAGCACTCAATGCAGGTCTTAAAGTAACCTTTATTCAACATTTTAAATGGAAGATCAATATTTCCTTAAAGGGATTATGTCAGCTTGTTGCATGAAGATACTATAAATGAATACAATGTCTGTCACATAAGAAAAGACAAATAGAGAGATTATTTTTTTCCTATTTAAAGACTATGCATCCGCTTACCTAAGCAACAGACAACACTGCTTTTGTCCTAATGTGCTTAATACTTCCAAAACAACTTTATCCAAACTGATAAAAGTTGTGGGGAAAAAAGCAAATTACAGCCATATGTTAAAGAGATAGATCTCTTCCCTCTTCACTCACCCATGTCATTTATAATATATAATTGTTCTTTAATTTTCCCTCTGACTGAAGTGAAACTCTTTTGAAAATTAAGTATTTCCAAGATCAAGTAAACCTGCAATTAGTCATTATATCAGCTCATTTGCACATAGAACTGCTTAAAACAGTGACGGAACCTCTCTGTGAATTAGCATATTGGATTAGAGAGCATCCACATCTAAAAAGCAATCAAACCATTCCTGGGTAGACATTTTCTGTTTTATTCTCAAAGGAAAATTTTAAATACTGCATTATTATGACTGCAGCACAGAAGAACATTTGGTTTGAAGATATGATACTTCTTTAGAAAATCTGATAGTTTTAGAAGATCTGACACTTCTTTAGAAAATCAGATATACCAGAACAAGTCACAAAACTGAGCTCCCAGGCAGCAACATTACCATCACAAGTATGCTTCAACAGGTCACATCATGGAAACCAAGTCAGTGTTTAACTCAATTTTAGGGCAAAACTGACAGAGGACAAAGCACAAGAGAGCAGCCCTATATGTATATATTTATTTTATATCTAGTATATTTTATATATATATAAAATTAATATATATTTTTATATATAAATAGATATAAATTTGTACATAGTATTTACATATATACTTTCTAATATTAACCCAACAGAAAAGAGAGCATACAGGGTATGTGGTTCT
>JBCJKH010070119.1:19639-56368 GCA_039877255.1 Loriculus beryllinus
CTGCCCAAATCAGGCAGATATGATCTCCAGGAGAACAAAGGCAAAACCCGTGGAATCTAACCCCTGTCCAGGGAAACTGTTGTGCCAGTGAATTATAAACAAAACCACTCCCTCCCCCTCCTAGTTTCCAACAAGCAGCACAGCAAGCAACGGTTACAAAACCAGCTGGCAGGCAGCAAACTCAGCAGAGTACCAACACTTCCCCCTCTTGAATAGCTAAGACTCTACATGCACCCTTTTCTGTCAATACCAAACCCTCTTTCTATAGATAATACGTACACATTTCTGCAACAGAAAAGGCTCTCAGTAAGCTTTAAGAGTCAAGCTAAAAGCCTAGAGTTATTTGGTCACCTTCAATTGTTCTAGAACTTTTCTTTTGTACCTGAAAATGTTACAACCTTCCACCTCCCTCCTTCAAGTGACTTCAGTATTAATGCTCTTGTAGCTACATGCAGGTATATCATACAATTCGTCAGAGGTCAAGTTAATTCCACTTGAAGTCAAAACCCATGCTTCCTGAGAAGCAATCCAGACGAGTATTTGCCCAATTTTCTTCTGCCTACTCAGATGGCTTGATAGCTAGGCACACCTCCTCCCAAACACTTCCTGTAGATTATTAAACTCTTTATAGCAACAGGTCTCCACTTCATGGTGCATTTTGGTGCTATACAGGACAACTACACAATGCAGCTCAACTGCATGAAAGAATTCATCATTCAGGAATACAAAAGCCTGATGGTTGGAATAAAAGCAAATAAAACAGTTCTTTGGTTTACCTCCTGTCACTGACAGGTTAAAATATAAAAGGAAAAAGTCAAGCACAAGTTTTTAGGGCTTCATAAACAGCTCATTCACCAGGTTATAAGAAGCAACAAGCATTTGTTTGTGTAAGCTTAACAAAGCCACAGTAACAGAGATTTCTTTAGGAACCATCACTGCTGGAATTAAAGGCAGGTAAAACACAAACTCTAGGACAGGAGAAAGGATGCTGTCCCAAAGTAAACCAATGCTATCCAGCATGCTACAGGAGGGAAGCACCTGCTGAAAAAAAGCCTTATCAGCATATGCACAGCACATGTAAACTAGAGCAAGAAAAACAAGTTCAAATCACTGAAGAACAAGATGAATTATGTAGCTTGCCTTTTTTCACCACCAAATCTTAAACATTCAGATAAATTGCCACTATTTCTCAAAGGCACAGAAGCACACCACTCATTTGCTGCTACATTAACTGCATGTTTAAACAAGATAGCAAGATGTGTATTTATGCTTTGGAACAGATACTTGGAAGAGGGGATTATCTATGAACATACACACACTCCAGGAGAGAACACAGTTATGGATCAAAATATAGACTAAGGTTCAGGTGTAAAAGGGTATTGATTTTAAATTATCCATATCTTATCATAAGCACCATCATATAACTGACAGATCAATAGCACTAGCAGAAGGATGCAGCTATTTTATTATTATTATGGGTAACCATGCTCAAATACAGCTAATATACCTCTGCCACATGTATTTAGTGAATAACACTAAATATATAACACAATTTACAGAGAGTAGGATCTTTCAGGTAATTTTTAGATCACAGCTATGCAACCACCCAAATAGATTACTGGTGCCAGAGACTAAACCCTCAGAAAAACAAAATCACATTTTTAGGACTAAATTTGATTTCTTCATACCACCTCTTTTTTTTCCATTAAGATGTTTTATTTCTAAAATTTTTGATGGCCCATCAAAATTAGAAACGGACAATATTACAGTGCAAGCTGTTGGGAGATGAAAAATTATTCTGAATACAATGACATGCTTGCACATACCTCCTCAGAAAAGACTATTAAAACAATTCATCAAAAGCAGCTAGCACCCCTTAATTGCTCAGACTGCTTACTCCTATGAGTGGAGGAGAAAGTGCACATACAAGTAGGCAGAGTGAAAGGAATCTTATATTGGAGAGTTTGGAGCAGATTTTATATAAAAGAGCTGCAATGATATAAATAGGGAAGCAGAAGGAAAAGTAAACAGTGTTGTATTATTACAGGATAAAGATACACACATTTTCACACTAATACCTCAAGTCTTAGGCCCAGTAAATTTTGGGAAAGTATAATAACTATCAGAATACATCCATATTATGATATTCAAGAAAGTCATTATGTTCAGCTTGTCCTAAATAGAAGCATTTGAAAGCATATTAAATGACCGTGGTTGTTCTACCACCAAGACACTATATAGCTATCATCCACTTTCCTTCTCCATCATGGAAGTCCCCCAGTTGCTATCATCAGCTTCTAAGTGGTTACATTTAGCCACTGGAATACTAATGCAATGGGCACCACTGGAGTCCTCACATGCCCAAGTACTATTGCCATCCACAGAAGAACAGTAACTTTGTATTACTGTGATCTAAACAAAAGCCTCCTTAAAACCAAAGGAAAACCGTGCTTTTAGCCAGAATGTACTGTAGAGAAAAAAGTGAATTCTAGCTGACACTGGAATAACAGCTGCACTGAGGCTTATACAAAATAAAAGATGATACATAGCGTAGTGTTTCTTCGAGATTATTTAGAACGCTACAGTATTTCACCTAATAATGGCCATTGGGCAAGCTAATCTTGGTACTTTCGACATCAGAGTGTTTTGGAAGGAACTTTTAAGAAGAAAAAAAAATAATTAAAGATATGACAGTGTTAAAAATAAGAAACCACAGAGGAAAGGAATAGGAGTTTAGGCAGAAAGTGAAAAAAAAGCAGAAGGCCATATAAGGCAGAGAAAGTGATACAGTACAAGACAGAACGGCAATGCCCAAATGGCAAAAAAACGATTTCTGTGGCAATATACAGCAAACTGGGAAACACAAGGCAAGTACAGGAAAGCTAAATATTTGTAGTGAGCCAAAACGAAAGAAATAGACTTTTGTTGAAAGGATGAAAGCAAAGAAAGACACCCCAACAGGCTAATAAATCCCAAGAATGCCTGAAAAATAAAATAGAATGACAGTACTTTACCCATTTTACTTCCACAGTTCTAAAATTAAACACATTGACTCACTCACATAATTTCTATCTAGCTAAGCAAATGTATAGAGAGATTTACAGATCAATCATTATGGGCTTTTACTTTGGGCTATTCCACTTGCAGGCAACAGGTAATTCACATTATTCAATCAGGAAAGGCAGAGACAAGAATGAAAGTAGCTTTCAAAAAAGATGATCCCAAACACATTGTCAGATAAACATGTATGTTCAAAATATCTGCTAATACAACCCAACTTCTCTCCAACCTTAGCAAATTCTGCTGTGTGCTAAGACTTTGCACCTTATACACATACTTTACAACCTTTCACACAGTGCAAATAGGAATACTGGGTATTTCCTGTTATCATGAAATGAAGAATGTTCTATAGAAGTTACAGCAGTGTACAGAGTGCACTGGCTTGGCTTATTAGCCACAATTACCTGTTCTGATTCCATTAAAAGGACACTTGAAAGTGAATTCCATAGGACTCAAACTCATCAAGTTAAGACAGCCTAATACAGGTTGTGTCAGCTGAACCATGATAGTGGTCCATGCACAAGCCCAGAATCTCTGGCAAATGCAGTTAAAGCAACAACCCAACTCTTTTCCATAGAAGGAAAGCAGCATCAGCATGTTTTTGCTGATGGCTGAAACCATACAGTTTCTGTAACTGAGCTGATACAGTAAAATCCTTAAGTCATGATAAATTTTAATAGTGAGTATAGGATGAACGCCTCTTCCACTCTACTGTGCTGATAACCATCTGTATATATCCTGGGAGAAGCATTAATCACAGTTCTGAAACTGTCCAACCAGAAGGTTCTTTTGTCCAATTCCCGGCCATTACCCTCATATAACACCTAATTAAACTGCAGAACACCTTTCCACAGGAGTTGTTGTGGCTGCTAAAATTTACAAAGGCTCATGCACCAAAAAAATCCAAATGCACTGCCACCAGCTCAGAATACCCGTGAGCCACCAGTTACTACAGGCTGGGAGAGTATCCTTGGGAAGTAACACAACATACTTCCCATCCCTGTACTCATCCTTAAGAGTGTTACTGGCTACTGTCTGAGATAAGATATCATGTACTTTGGATGTTTGGTCTAATCCAGAATGGCCATTCTTCCAACAAGAATACTTGCTAACAGATGTTTTTGTCCTAATCTCCAAAATGATAGCCAAGGTTCAGATTACATTCTCCTTTCACTATTATTAATTGAAGGTTACAGAACAAAAATGTCTTGATATGAGCAGTGTCTCAGCAGAGAACAAACCAGTGTGAGTCCCATTTATTTGAGGAAGGAATAAAAAATATAAAGCTGGTTAATATAAAGCATAAACTCACATTTACGCCCAGTCTTTTCACCCAAGTTCATACACAACCAACTGAATATTTTTGGCATCCTCCTGGTTTTAATACAATTATTTAGCAGGCATAAAGAGTTCGTAGGCTCACAGTTGACATTTCTGGAACTTATTTCAAGCACTGAAGCACTTACGTCAAAACTTGTGTTTCCTAGCAAGCCTAACAGATAATCATATAACTTACATTTTCCTGGTCAGAATGCAGTGGCGGCTCCTCTAAAAGCAGCCTCTGCTCGGATATGTCCTCTTCAAAGGCTGCTTCTGCTGTTGCAGTGCCAGACATGTGTCCTTTTCTGAGCCGTAGACCCGGCTCTGGAGAACCAGCATTATCGAGTTCCGTTAGTTCATTCATGAGATGCTGGGAGCCTTCTCAAATACTCTGTTTCCTCTTGGTTCAGTTTGGCTGTTTATGTGCTGGCTCTGAAAGACAAACAGTCTGTATAACTGAACTGAGTTTAAAAGAAAGTGTAAGAATTGGCTGAAAGAAAAGCAAGCTCTTAAACGGTCCCAAACACCTAGGATAACTGCTTTTGTATGTGCACAAACTCATACAGGATCAGTGATTCAGACTTCTAAACTGTTGGACAGTAGATTCCTATTTTGTGATCACTAATACTTTCATAAGCTAACACAAGTTAAAACTTTGAAAAACAACAGAAAGTGAGTGCCACAAAACAGTAAAATCACAAAACCACAGTGATGTTTTTATAAATTATTTTTATTTTTACAAACTTGCAAACACTTGGCTGCTGATACTATGTAAAAGTTAACTACTTATAACAGGCACTCTATAATTATAAGCTTCTTGCGGGTATGAAGCTCATATCCAAACTCAACCATGTGGGTTAAGTTTCAGCAAAACTAGAACACTAAGTACTATTACAACTGCTCAGATAATAGCAAGCAAGCAGAGCTCAAGCAGCAACTAACTTCAGACAGACTGCAATGAGAGCAATAGTACACACAATGATTATGTTTCTGTTGCTTAAATGAACACGTTCAAAATTGCTGCTGGAAATGGGTCTGTACACTTACTTGTGTAAGGAATTAGACCAGACAGATTTAAACACCATTCACTCCATCACAGCAATCAGAAACTGGTAAAAAAACCAAACAACATAACCTATGCTTTCCACTCAGAAAACAAATTACATTTTAAACCTAGGATATTAAGGATGTGGGGTAAATTTAACTCAAGATTCTAAAGTTTAATTAAATTTGCAGAAAATTACCTTACTACCTGTTAACCTGAGCCTTCATCCAACAGTATTACTGGTTACCTATTCATCTTGTACACTATGGGGTGGTCACCTCGCTAATCAGCTAAGAGATACCTGTTTGACACTGGTAGCCTTGGGAGGCACAACAGCCAGAGCACTCTGCAGCCAGAGTGCAAGAAATAATCAGAACGAATTAGCATTCAGCTGAGGCTTCAGAATCACTTTCAATGAGAACCTATTCGCTTTGTACTGATCACTTGGTGTCTTTCTTATTACTGTAGCACCTAAGCACTTGGATGTGACTAACACATAACATTAAGATAACCCATCTAACAAGTTTTAACTTGCCAGGGAGCATGATTAGATTGGATTTTAGTGCCCAATGAAAGATGCTGAACTTTGTCATAATGCAGGAAAGCAAATTAAAAATATAAGATGGGGGATTGATATTGGCAGTCTAGTAATAAAATGTTAAATCGAAAAAGCCGACAAATAATGTTCCTTTCAGGGACTAATCTCGTTTACATATAACTGTGAGATGATTCTCAGCTCTGACAAATGTGCTAAACTTAATTTTGCTGCAGCAGTTTGTAAGATTATATCCCCTCAGCTGCCTGGCAATCCCCAGAGGAGAAAGCTGCTAATGAGCAGGTAACAGACTTTGCAGAACAAATGATACCTCAGCTGTCCGAGTTCGGTATGGCACACTGCTTTAATCATCCAAGAAGGTAAGTTTACAATATGACAGCCAAGCAGATGGTATGCCCACCTTCCTGCTAACTCCACTACAGGGTCAGAAACCTCCATCTGGGAAGTAACATCTAAAATGGCCACAGCTGTTTACTTGGTAAACACAAGAGTCACAGGACTACCACCCTATGAGAATCATGCCAAAGTTTAACAATAGTACACAGGAAGCCAAATGAAGAAGTTGAGCAAGTAGATTTTAAGACCAAGAACAAATACTTAGAAAGTCATAGAACTGAAAGCTTGACTGATTTTGCCATATTTCAAGCAGCCAACTCTATTTTTATGTGAGAAGCACGAAGACATCATCTCATGCCATTTGGCAAAACTGATCTAGGGAGGAAAGAAAACTATGCAATAAGAACTGCAGTTTGAAATGGAGCTCAATGTTTAATTTAAAAGGCTATTTCTAAGAGTCTAATTTCAATACATTACATTGTACCAATCTGAAGCTACAGCTAAAATAAAAAGACGCATGTAATCAGAGTAGCTGTTTGTAAACAACAGTTACACACCCCTGATATTCCACACAATGTTTCAAACAGGTAGTTGAAACAGCAAGAGTTAGTTTCACAGATTGCTCATTTCGCATTAGACATTTAACCAGCAAGTTTTACTAGTTTTAATTTCTACCAGCTTTAAGCAATAGAATTGCCATTGTGTGCTGCATTACCTGCTACATTGCCTAAGAGGATGTCCTTACATCACCTCTATGACACAGTGGGAGCCAATGTAACAACCAACACAACAGGCTTAACCACATTTAGCCAAGATACTTGTGAAAAGTTCTTCTAATACAAGAGTGCCAAGAGACAGGCACTAAAACCAGGCCGTGAAGATTCACTTCACTATACTCACTGCCAAGCAACCACTGAGGTTAAAAATAAAAGATGCATTTCACCTCCAGTGAGTGAGATCTGCATTCAGCAGTAGTTGAACTCCACAGCTCTGCAGAAACAGGAGTTGTCATTTCTTGAAATCACAGTGGAATTGCTCAATGAACTAAGATGCTTTTGCGTTGCCCTTAATGAAGGATCCTTTTAGTCCTAAAGATGCTTGCCCTTACTGAGCATGACCAGAAGCCTCACTACTGGATTTTAGTCCTTTCTAAAAGATGTGAAAATGTACCACAAAAGCCAAAGACACATGCCTGACTGCAACATGGACTTGCCAACAGAAAACTGCTAATAGGCAGAACTATTTGTTCACGAGTAAAAAACAGCAGTCTGAGATTATGAACAGGAAAGGCATAGATGGTTTTTAATTTCTATTATAAAGTTTCTATGACTCCACAGTTCACTTGTAGGGTTTGAATGACAAGGATGACCTTTTCCTAAGAGAATAAGAAGTCACAGTGGTTGAAATGCAGCAAGCAGGCATTCTGTCTCTAAGACTAGGCAGCTTACAAAAACAGAAATTAAAAAATGGAAAGCTACAGAACACTTGAGGTCTTGGAAGACACTGTTTTGTGTTTCACTGAGATTATGAATGTCACATATAAGCCATTTAACTTTTTTTGTAGAATGCAACACACTAAAAACTTTCATTAAGACTAGATTTCATTTAAAGAGGAAGCTGGCATGTACAACTGAAAATCTACTTATTGACTGCATTTATACTAAGCATAATATCAGCATCTAGATCAATCATCAAGTTCTTGCCGTGTTTAAAATCAGCTGGGAAAAGCTTCTACAGAGTTCGGTTTGTTTGGTTTGGTTTTTTTTAAAAATACAAAAAACTATCTAAAGGCTAAATCAGCTTTTAGAAAGGAGTTGCCAGTTTAATGCTATCATAGTTCTAAACACGGCCTATAAACACAAAACGTAGCACTCCATTAGTTGACTTAATAGGCTGTTGCCACCACACAACCTATAACAGCCTAAGCGGTTATCACTCCCAGGTGCTCACTCCATCCCAGTTCAGAAGTCAACCCCACAGTGAGGATAGTCAGTACCAGTTTCAGGCTGTAGACAGACACTTGTAATCTTTCTGAAAAGAAAATCAGAAGGCAATACCAGTTCAGCACTTCACCACAATTGTGCAACATCAGAAGAGTCAGCATCTACAATTACAGCATATTTAGGACACTGCTTCACTTCTCAAGACGACAACGAAAGAGTAGTCACACAGACTTAAGCAACACAAGATGATGCTACTATTTCTTGTACGATCTTCCTGGTTATTCCCCAGGATAACTGATACAACCTTTCTAACCTCCCAGAATTCACCTGACACAAGGGCTAGTTTTCTATCTAAGCCACATGGTAGCAAAGAAAGAAACCACACTAATGTTTGTGGTTAAAATTTAAGAGATCTGTCATTCCCTTTTTAGGATAAAAGAGAGTCCTGGACAGTCAAACTACCTCCTACTACCCGTAAGTAAAGCTACCTCTCCAGCATTCAACTCTTCTCAGACTATTCCTCCTTTAAGCAGCACAAGAAAGATCCATTCAGAGGTATTTTATCCTAGCTGTAGCTGTTATTTAGAGAAGAATGAAAACTGTATCCCCTTCCATTACCCTCTCATTTACTCAAAAGCCTTTTTGATAGAAACTTTCCTGATCAATAAAGCAATGGCACCCACTATATGCTCCTTCCTTTCTAATCCTCTTCAAAGCACCCATTAAACTAGCATAAGCAATGTCTATACATTGGACAAATTTTCGTAACTGAGCTTTCTTAGCAGAAGGAGTTATCAAAAAGTTAACAAAAAGTCATCATGACAATTTCAGGCTACATCATTTCTCAGAACATTCATTAATGTTTAACAAAGGGCTTGACTGCTTGAAAATTATTGTAACAGATACTATCTCAATCTATAAACTTGCCTTGTGTCCATATATCATCACAGCTACAATCGCATCACTAGCTGGTTAGCTACATCCATGTCAGCAGAACGTCAAAGCTAATTGAACAATAAACTTCTTATGTTGAGTAACTTTACCAAATCCGAAGTTGCTCAGACTAGGCATTAGTAACAAAACCAGGCGTAACTCCATTTCAAGAACTGCTAGCACAGCTGCAAGTGGCAAAGCACAACATGAGCAACTCATGACCAGACTGTGGTAAGAACACACCTTGTATGGGGTGATGGAAAGGATCTTTTTGCCTATAAAATACTTAATTCTGGCTATCTCAACTGAAATAAGGTATGCTAAACAAAAACATAACTTTCTTGGCACATTGTATTTCTAGTTCTGTCCCCTGGTAGGGAGGTTCTGTCAAAGATAGTCCCTCCCTACCAACAGCATTCAGTAACATAACACAAAACCTTAAATTATTCTCAGGTGACACTGGCATCATCCTATCACCCATCTGGTTCCCTTACTCCCTAGCACCAGTACTGCTGCACAACTTTGTTCACCATCAGTGAGCTGTTGGCAAGGTGCTGGGTTTCATGCTCTGGGGGTTGGGGGAGGCAGTCATCTTTGACTTTCTGCCTATGTGACAGCTGGTCCATTTACCAAGGAAATCAGGCAAGCATCAGCACTGTTACAAGGCAGGCGTATACAGTTTGGGTAAGGAAAAGAGGAAGAAGTAGGACAGCAAACACTGTGTCACATGAGTTAAGACTGCTGTTGCACATCACCCATGCATGTAGCCTAGCTGGGTCACTTATTAACTACATGAGGTGATCACTGCTTGGCTGCTTTTTTCATTATGCATAGAGCAAAGCAGAAGAGATAAGAAATCTATACATTTTAAGTAGGTTTTACATTTTTTAAGTAGGTGTGAGAGTTGTCCCTACATTAGAAGGCCAGAGCTACAAAGTTAACAGTAATATTGAAAGATCCAATAGTATAACTTTAAATATGGGATTTTTAGACTCACACACACCAAGTCCTTCAGTAATTGAGTTGTCTTTTTCAACTAAAGAGTTAAACACTCACAGCAATATTCCAAATATTCTCTAAAACCAGTGCCAAAACCAAAGCAAACAAAGACATGTATGAAAGGGGGAAGGGGGGGGGAAGCACTGAAAACCTTGCTTTCTCAATGCACTCTAAAGGAAAAGTATGAATTGGGCTGTAAAAATTCTTTGGAGGTCATCTTTAACAATGAGGAACAATGAGGAAGCAATCCAGCACCTCTTCTCTTAGATGTAATTTCCCTAGTTAAAGAGACATCTACAAAACAAAGATTAGGCTCCCGCAGAGGGTCAGTGGCCAAAAAGCTGTCTTTGTAACTTGTAAACCATCACTGGACACTTCAGCCTAAGCTATATCACAGCAGGCTGCAGAGGCAAACAATCAAGCACATTCTGACGCATTTGGATCCAAAGAAAGGGAACAAGCCAGCAGGCTGCCTACATTAACGTAATGCTTCCATTTCAGAGGATCCTATTGCATTGTTACAACATTTGTCCAATTTGTACTGCAAATTGGATCCCAGTTTTGTAACTGGGTTAAGCTTTATGTCAGAGGTTGGCCCACCCCCAGGGCACAACATCCAGACTGGATGACTGCTGCAAAGTAGCGTAACCCTTCAATAAACAAAACCAAGAGAATTGTCTCAAAAACAGTAAGAAGAGGAACAGAAGTTCTTTTCACACCATGTTCCATAAGAATCCACAGCCCAGACCTGGAAAGCCTGCTTTTGATTCATTTTCATTAAATGGCTCAGTTTCTCCAAATGAGAAACATTCCATCGTTGTGCCCATTTGTGATTTTATTTCTATGACATGTTACTAACTCACACCAACTTACTTCATGGTTGCCAACAACAAAAAGATGCACTTGCTTTTTGTTAGTAACACTTTGGATTACAGACTGTCTAAAACTGTAAGACTGAAGTGAGATGTTACTTTCCTCTTCAGTGAAAATTTATAATACACCCTTTTAACCACTACCTCAAGGACATCCACTTCACAGAACTGCTTGGTAAAGATGAAGAAACCAAAGTCTCTGGAGCAGGAATTAAAATCTAGAGCTAGACTACTAAACTGAACTTGTATCCATTTAGCTCCTCTACACAGAGGATGTTACTGCACAAGAATGTAAATGGCATCAAAATCAACAGCAGCAATGAAGGGAGCAAACATTCCTTGACCCTGGCAGGTACAACAGTCTCCTCTAAGAAGCGTAAGTTTGAATCTTCCTAGAAACTGAACTGAGATCTTTTACAACTCAAGAAAATGCTTCAAGGACCGGAGCAGCAGTACAAAACAATGATACCACCCTGCTTTTAAAATCAAAGAGGAATACACACATTTCAGTCTGCAAACTTAAAGCAGGAAAGCATTAAGACAATTGCCTTCAGTGCTTCTTACTGGCTTGCTTGGACATCTCTTCATTTTGGCACCATCACTGTGCAGATTCAAGGGCTGGCTGGCACCAAGACAGGGCAACCCTACTCGTCCCTGAGCTCAATTCACTATCAGAGACAATGTGACAGAAAGGGCATGACCATACACCTACAAATTTTGATTCTCTCTGTATTTTATGGGCAGTATTTCCCTAACCTGTTACAGACTGACAGTTATTTCTTGGCTCAAGCCTTTAATTGTCACATACCATGGCCTTTACTATGACCTGTTGACTGGCTGATTATGACCTAGCATAGCAAACCAAAAACCTCACCCTCACCAAGATTACCAATTTTAATACAGTGGTTGGGATCTCAGAAGCTTGGTTGCAGAAAGCTGACCATCACACTCTTTCCAGTTTTTGGAAGTATGTGCTCATTAGTTTTGCCGATAAGCTTTACTCTTGAGGCTGTGAGCTTGCTCATCGGTGTTTTATTTTGTGGCTGAAAGGTTTGGTCTACAAAATGTTTGCATTCCTCTATATGTAAAAAAATAAGTACAAAGAAAACTTACTCCTTATGCTCAATAACAGCATTTTTTCAGTTGAAAACAGCATATATTCCTCTCCTCACAAACCATGTTGTTTTGCCACAAGTCAGACAGCTCTAAAAATCTGCTATTTTTCTGTAGCAGAAGTATTATAAGAACATTGTATGAATAACATTGACACCCACAGCATCATGTCAGTCTAAGATCCAAAAAGCAGTGCAACATCTTTTCCAGATTCTTTCTTAACCAAAACTTAAGCAGGAGAGGGAGATTTACTGTAATTAAACTGCACCCAACTTACGTCAGTCAGAAAAAAATTTAGTCAAATGGCTTAAGTTCTAGATAAGACCAGGTGAAGCTACTTATTAACTACATATCTTCACTTCCTTAACACAATAGCCGGAGAATAATTTGTTTTCTAAAACATAATCATCAAGAGTTAAGAAGTAAGCTGAAGTGAACTTTTAGTCTTCTCTTCATTTAATGCTACTCTTTCAGATAAAGACTTCTTTCCTAGTAATATTGTTTGAAATAATCTCAAATTCTGAGAAAAGACCAAGAACACTGATTATCAGAATACATCACTGATGTAGAGTTAATCTTTTACTTTCTACTGTACTGTAACTAATGAGGTATGGCAAAACACTCATGGCCTACTTATGATACCCTGATGTTACTGCTAAAGTTTGAAGAGCCAAACTTATTACCCATCTACATGCAAGCCCTTTAAGTGGGAATTTAGCTACATACAGGACCTAACCAAGACATGTGCAAAGCCATTTTGCTGTTTTTTATTTGAACATCTTGGCATAACTCTGTTCCCTGCAAAGGTTTTTGCTAGTATAGCTGCAGCCTGCAGTCTAATCAGTATGTATGCTAGTGTAAATTTTAAGTTTGAAATAGTTTAAGATCATAAACATGCTTCAAGTTAATTTTCACGTAACTAGGAAGCATTTTGGGAATATACATATTAGGTATTTTCCATGACTTAATATCACTTATAGACTTATTCAGATGGCCACCGTGAGGAAGGGAAGAACCTTTGTCTCTTCCAACTCCAAAAATAATGCTAAACCCTAAAATAATGCTGTAAATAAGCTGTGGCATTAACAAGTCCTTCACATCTACGTACTTTCAGTGAAAAATATACTTTCCCTGCTTTGAAGCATGTAATTGCAATCTACCCAGAGCTACGCTGCTTGTTTGGTAAGATGAGGACTGGCTGTAACATTGGATGAATGCTGTAACATTGGATTAAGGAAAACAAAGATTATTTTGTTATATCAAACTACTTAGATAACTCACAACAGAAGAGATACTGACAACAGAAGACTAAGCAAAAAAGTCTTCAAAGGAAACAGGGACAATATTTTATAAAAATCATAGAATAACACTTAGGGTTAGAAAGGACCTTAAGATCATCTAGCTCCAACCCTCCTACCATGGTCAGGGACACCACACACTAAACTCCCAACACTCCGTTCAACCTGGCCTTGAACACTGCCAGGGATGAAGCATTCACAACTTCCTTGGGCAACCTGTTCCAGTGCCTCACAACCCTCACAGTAAAGTACTTCTTCATATCTAACCTAAACTTACAACATGGGAATAAAGCCATAATCTCACATAAACCAGAAAAAGTTGGAGTTAGACATCCACGTCGTCTTTATCATAGACAGAATACAGTATTTACCATAATTATAAGATTCACAAAAGAAAACACAATACTATCACATGAAGCATTTGCACTAAGTACACATGACAACAAAGCACTACTGGCTACCTTGAGACCTATGCAGGTCACCATAAGGCATAAGATGGCACATAAGAGAGGATGCCTCCAGGATCCTTTACACAGTCCTGCTCAGGAACCTGGAATCACAAGCAGGTTTGCAACACCCTTACTGCACTCATGAGCAACAGGCAGGGATTTGTGGATATGGAAGCAGAGGGAAATCAGAACCGTGCAGCCCTGCAAATACAGCACTACCAGTGCTAGCAGCAGGCCTTAAGCTCTGTATCGCACTGAGGCTTGTCAGGCTTGCTCCGTTACCATAAATTACTGTGTGCTTACAGCTCTATCCTTTGACAGAGCAAGCAACTTTTCTTGACCTGCCTTCTACCCAGCTTAGCTGTGACAGCAGCTTCTCTACTTGACTAGATGTCTATGGCTAATTCATTTTCTTTTGTTTACCTTGGTGTGATATAACCTCCAGTTACCCTCCACAGAAAGTGGTATTTACAATGATGTTGAGAAATGCTGGCCTAGTATGACAACAGAGGCCCAGAGAAGTGAAGAGACAGGATGCGGTGCAGAGAAGTACAGGCGTGGGATAAGAAATAGGGCACAAAATTGCTTGGACAAGCAAAGGGTAGGAGTAACTCCAAGGGAAAGGACAGAAACAAAAAAATGTTACAATTTTAGCTGCATTTGGAAACATTTTCCCACTAAGTACTGTGTCCAACCGCAATATTCTTGATTTTTCTTTAAGAACTGAGTCTAGACTAATGATTCTTGAGCCAGAAACATTAAGATTTCAATTATACCAACTTTAAATCCCTATCTTTTATTTTTATAGACACAGAGAAACGTGCAAAGGAAGCTTCCTCTTTGTCCATAAACAAGAATGTAACAACATGAATGGAGTCCTTCATTCTTTCCCCCATTTAGTATTTAGTCATGTTAGTCTTTAAAATATTACAGGAAAATTACAATATAATAGCAATATCTTAAACAGCCCCAGGAAAAGCAACTAAGTGGGTAGTCTGAACTTGTAACACATTCTTTCTCCAGAGAGAATTCTTCGTGCCAGGGTGACCCGGACAATAATGTTTTGTATCAAAGGGACTTTCATACATGTATGTATGACTACCTAAACACAGAAAAACAGTGAGCTAAGCAGTCACTGCACTTTCTGTTTGCAGAAAGGAGTTGTAGAAGACACTCAATTTCTTTAAGGAACCTTAAGAACAGGAAGGAAATATGGGCAAGTTGATAAGCATCCACACTATAAAGAGTAGGAAAGGTAGGGGGTAGGAATTTGGTTTGATTTCCTGAACAAGAGCCCAGACAGAGGAACATTAGCTGAGAGAAAAAACTGGGTCAGCAAACTACTTGTTCTAGTTTTCAAATACTCTTACCCTAGCCCAACTGCATCTGTAAGGGCTGCTAATACAAGTTTTTTACTATTCAGAGAAATTATTTTGTAAAAAAGAAAAGATACCTTATGCTGATACAACACCTACTGTCAATGGAGTTAGAGAATAAGGGATATCATTCTAGTGTAAGTCTTTTCTCTGTAAGAAAAATATGCTAGCATAATTTTGATGCACAGACTAACTACGATGTCCATCATTGTGACTTGAGAGGTAACATCTCTTCAGATTCATCTCATGTGCACAGACTGACAGCTATCATCAGTACTGAAAAAACACAGGCCAAGCTTCTTGGCTGAGACTGAATGCTACATGTAGGAGCCAACCACTAATCTGTATGCCAAATATGTACTTGGAAACCTAGCTGAGAACTCTATACAAGGGTCAGATATAAACAGAGCATAAACAGTCCCTTATTCATTTGTAATATCCCCAGGTATACTATTATGAAAGGTTCTTCCACTACTGGCAGCACAATTGTGACATGCATGAAAAAAGTGGACACTGACAGATTTGGAAGTCCTAACAAATTAATAATCAGTGTAGCAAATTTATTATGTTAGAGAGAAGCGAAGGAAAAGTAACGTCCTGAAGAACAACTGACCTGTCCAGATAACCAGGCAAGTCCTGACCTATGTAGGCAAACAAGTAGCTGTAGCTAAGGAAACAAGAGCACAAAGTGACACATGCCTTGCATTTATGAAATACAGTCTGGCACCTATTTTTACCATGTTAGTAGTACCAGCTAGTTAATAGTTCACAAGGTTTACATCACATTATACATATTTGCTAAATTGAGAAATTATTTGCTCTGCAATAGCACAAACAAGTTTTATTTATAATCAGAGCTGACCACTCAAGATTGCAGCAGGATTTCAACAGAGCACGTTTCCCAATCTTTGCATCTGCAGCACGATGCAAAACAACAGGAAAAAGTGGAAACACCAAGCACTGCCTGTCAACCAAGCTAAGGCCACAGAACCAGCAGATAACAACCCAAAATACAAACATAAAAATAAGTTGTGACACAGAAAACTGGTAAAGCTTGGAACTCCTTCCCAAAGGATGAGGATTCACAAGGAAACCGGACAAACGCACAGGATAAATCCAACAAGGGGTGTTAAGCACACGAAGCCACTTCTAGCTCTATAAGCTCCTAAATATCAAAGCACGTCTGTCATATATTGCTTGCATACTTATGCCTAGAAGCTATCTTCTTCCTTAGGGGATGGGCATCCTTACCAAAATCTTAGTCCTCTCTGAGGAAGGACATCAAGAGGCCCAATGAATGAAAACAAAACAGGAAAGAAGTCAAATGACTATGAGACAAAATTAAAAACCCCACAGAAGAAAGGATGAGGGCTGAAATATAAATTTTCGCAGAGACACCAGGCAAAGCACCTTAACAATCCCAGTAATTCCCCAAAGGCATCCAAGAAGCCAGCAGACACTACTCAGAGATGGTCTGGCCAGCAAGCCACATAAAAGAACAAAGAAACAGAAAAACTCTACAGCTTCCAGAATCTCATTTGCCAACTTTCTTCCTTCTCCCCTGAACAGCCAGCTTTGCTAGGACCAGTGGGTGGTCCTGCAACTTGGCCAGGCTTCAGGTTCAAAGGATATAAATAGAAAGGTTAGGGACAAAGCACAGTCAAAGCCTCAGTAAAATGTGCTGCAACCTGGCACATTTGGCAGATACACATCAGGATCTCGATCATGTGGCAAGTCATACATCAAGTGAACTGCAACACAAGCCCATAGCACAGCTCTCACGCTACCCATCAACTTATCCTCTGTGAAACACAAAATCTGCTGATCACAAGCTAGCTCAGAGCTTCCTGGTCCCTCTGCTTCAGGCAGGAGGTCTTGTCACTTTGTGCATGGGTGAGAAACAAAGGGCAAGAAAACTAAGCAAGTGGAGCACAACAACATAAAGATGTTTCACAGCTTGGAGGCATTCTGGGTAGATATTATTCAGCATACTTGGACTGCATGCAGGAGGGTGGTCAGAGAGTCTCATGGGGCAAAAGCTTAAGCAGCAGCTTCACAACAAACACAGGATTCTGAGACAGAGACTTCTAGTTTGACCCAGCCTGGTCACAGCTATTCTGGAATTCCAAATTTCAGTGGAATGACTCACCCTTTTCCAGAGACTCAAGGAAATCAAAACATCCAGTGTGTCCCAGTTTTGGTTCTTACATACAGATCAGGTAAGATCTGTTAACCACTATGATTTTGCTTTGTTCCACGAATAAACTGTCACACAGCAATCTGATGTCATTGATTTCCACAGCCAAAGTCAGAACGCTAAGAGAAAAGGCTTAACTAAAAAAGAAAACACACACCATCCCTCCAAAACAAACACAACAAACCTATCCAGACACACTGCCCGAGTTTTCCTCCTGAAGGGGAAAAGAGTTATTCAAGTCCTGCCTCTGACTGGTTTATACTCTCATGCAGGTATGTAGCACTCACCTGAACTATCAATTCCAATCTGGAAGCCAAGCTTGTTACATTGTCACCTCATTTCAGAAACATACAAGTTTCTGAAGAAAACTCAGAAAGTCCTGAGAAATACAACTTAAAACAACATACCGAACAGATCTGGCATGTCCCCTGTGGAGTAACACACAGCACTTACCTTCACCACTAAAATACATTTCCCCAAAACACCCAGTATTGCTAGTCTCCAATTCATTACTGCTCTCTGACAAACAGCTGTGCCACCTATGAGGAAGCACAGATCTCCCACATTAAGCTTGTCACCGACTTTTGATATTTGTATTCAAGCACAGGAAGGCAGAAGTCCAACATTCATACAAGGATGTGAAATCAACATCCAAGTTAGTTTAAAACTAGGTAATAAATTTATGCAGATAGGGGTGGGGAGTTAGGAATCCTTGGAGTACTATATAGCATCTATTAAACATTTAAAGTGGATGACAAAATGCACGCATTCCATTTAAATTAGAATCCTTTGATTTTTTCAGGCTCACTCACCAAGATAACTTCAATTTAACTAAAACTCCACATAGTTACAGCTAGGTTGTGTAAAGATGCATCAGCACAAAACCAAGGAAAGCAGAGAAATTTTTAACCATCTCCGCTACATAATTCTCCATAAAATATTCAATGTAACTCCAGGTACCATATTTTATTCAAATTCTCTGCCAAACAAATCTCTGCGTCTATACTTCTTAAAACTGATTTATTACTGCCAAATACATTAATCCACATGTTAATCTGCCTCAGGTCACTTAAAGTTAGTCAGAAAGGACTTTTGTCAAACCACATACAATGTTGCTTTTGGTCCTCCTGGGAGTTTGAAATCAGAGCCTGGGAGAGATCCTCTACAACATAAATATTACAGCATGAAAACAGCAAGGAATGCAGAAGCCTTTTCCTGTAATCCATTCCCATTTTCTCTGCTTCGCTTCATGGCATGTTGTTAAAGTCTAAAAATCTCACTAAATGAAGGCAGTTTATCTCGGTATCTTGTGTCACTGGAGTTGTAAAGCATACAACACTCACATGCCAGCTTCAAACTGACATTCATTGCAGGTCCTGCAGAGGGGGGAAGGCTGGCAAGTTATACAACCTACTTCACTCATACTGCAAGTAGTACACAAGACTGAAAAACAGGCTCAAGCACTACAAGTATTAGATTATATACAATAAGTGCTGGTAACATTTCCATACAAAGTCTTATACCAAAAAGTTTAAAGCCTTCCAACTGTATGACTTTCTTATGCAGTATTTTCAACAGAAAGCAGAACTGGTTTTCAAAAACAGACCACATGCATCCTAATACAACCAATTCTTCAGACAACTTACCAAATGACCCAAGATTTTCAGCACAATCGAATCAGAAGTTCAAAGATTAATAGGGACAGTTGGGCAACCACTGAAGAGAAGCAGGTTTGGCATACGCATCTTGCAAGTTTGTTAGCAACTGGATCACCTTGAGCACAATATGCTGATACAGGTCTATTACCTGTCACATCCCCTGAAGCAGCAGTCTCCAATGCAAACAGCAGTAATGCATACATTCTACACCTTTCCTTTTTATGTCTGCCTAGTGATTAATTTTAAGTGCCAGTAATTCTCATATACTCCATCATTAGCATGACTAAATGTCACTCTACAACAGGAATTATGCAGCTATGCTTTGGTTAACCCCAAATACCACCACTGTTACCTGTGACTTTGAATGCTGTAGCAAACAAAATGCTTACAAACTGTTCATTGATTACAAAAACATTACTTAGAATACAACCCAATTCAGGAGTCATTTGGCTTGAAATGAGAAAGTGTTCAAATATTCTGCTCCCTCAGAACAGGATCTCCAGGAAGTGAGCACTGAGTTTTAAGGGAGTTGTAAGCTCCAAAGCCTCTCAAAAGGTAGTAAGATTTCAGGTGGTACTACAAGAGCTATTATATATATTACAATTACTGCTAAAAGGACAGGAATGTGGAACAATACCTTTTCAAGGATGACCTTCGACTGCACAAAATATTCATGTAAGTCTTGCAGGCAGATAAGCCCTCAGGCACTAACATAAATAATGAGCTATTGAAACAGAGCCAAAACATGAGTTTTCAGAGGAAAACAGTCATGGGTTCTGTGATCATGCTTTGTTTTTCACAATGACTTTATTGTGATGTGTACCAAGGGGGTATTTGAACTGGCTGACTGATACAGAAAGAGTCTGTTGGAAAGGACTTACATGGAAAAACTAAAAATTGAGAAAATCTGAGATGATCTTATACCACTCTTCCAATAGAATTTTAAGGCTCTGCTGCTCAAAACTCAAAGCAGACCTAGGTTACTCATAGTCATGCGGAGTTGAACTGCTATGTCATAAAATGGTTTCAGTTGGAAGAGAGCCTAAAAACCTTAGTTTCAAACCCCTGCCACATGCAGGGACACCTTCTACTAGAGCAGGTTGCTCAAAGCCCCGTCCAACCTGGCCTTAGGCACCGTCAGGGATAGGGCAGCCACAGCTTCTCTGGGCAACCTGTGCCAGTGCCTCACCACTCTCACAGTGAAGAATTTTTTCCTAATGTCTAATCTAAACCTACCCTCTGTCAGTTTAAAGTCATTCCACCTTGTCCTATTACTACCTGCCCTTGTAAAAAGTCCCTCTCCAGATTTCTTGTAGGAGTATTTGAGATTTTTCAGTATCGTCTCCCTTTCCCTACACTGACCCGTACACTGGAGTCCTTCCAAATCAGTTGACATAACTGGCATTTTCAACAGCATCATGTGCTAATTAGCTGTTTTGGATAGAAACATTTATGCAAGTGCTGTGAAACTTGGTCAGCCTCTCCCACTCTCTTATCAAGGACCAGCTTAACCTGAAATTCTGAATTTGCTTTCACAGAAGAAAACAGGAAATAACCTACCTTTAGCCTCCAGAGGATCAAGGGCAAATTACAAGAGTTCTATAGATACAGTAGCTAAAACCAATACACACCTTCTCAATTATGGCATCAAGTCACCTCCTACTGAATCTAGCACTGGGTTTTTGTAATCCAGAAGGTTTTAATGTTTTATTACTGATCTTCCTTCTCTACAGTCCTAGCTGATATGAGAATACCAGAACACCTATGAAAAATCCTAATAAGAAGAAAAGGAAGCTTTGACAAATTACAGTTCGTTTCTGGAAGATTATCTAAAAAGCCAGAAGGAGGAAAACAAACAAACAAACAAGCCCACCAAAAACTATTCCTTTATATCATTCACAAAAGTGAAATTAATAATTCATAATTATCAGGTGGTCAGAATTTTTTTGTTCCTCTACTGAAAATGTATTTGAAAATTGCTCCTTAAGAAATACCTTACAAATCAAGTCTCAGCTACCTAGCAACTTCCTTCACTGCATTAATGAAGCTTGTAAAAAGGATTTTAATAATACATCCAGTATTGAACTATTTCTGTAATGCCGCAGAATTCATATGGCTGCCAAACTCATTAAAAAGTCACAAAATAGGAAGTCAAAGAGCAGTCACACTTAACTATGGACATTATGATCACCAGAACACAAGCCTTTTTTTCAGTATCCCTCTCTTAGCCTGGACTATATAAAGGTCAGAAAAACACTAAGTAAAGCTTCTGTTGACTTTGTCATGCTTTTATCAACTCTAAGGACACCCACCTCAGAAAATAATCCATTTCGTTCCCTACTGAAGGTATAGCAGGCAGAAAGCCAATGGTTGGCATTCTGTCACATAACTACTTTAATAAGTTATGAATAGGCTCTTCCTTTTCTTTCTACAGTCATGTTCTGTTAAAACAAAAGGTTATTTGCCCAAAAGATTAATACTGAGAACAGCAGAACATTGCTATTATCAACCATGTAATGCTATATGCTGTTCTAGGGAATACAGAGACACAAATAATTGCTTAAACTAAAGCAATTTGCAAAGCACACTGTTCTTCACAAGCAAATTGGTTGTATCCTCCCATAATGCCAGACAGTACCAGTTTTCACCACCATTAACTTGTCTCTACAGCACTAGTATTTGTCTAAGTAATACAAGCCCACAAATTCCACCAGCCGTGGAGATCAAGACATAAATTAAAGGATTTTGAGGGAAAACAGAAAAGCACATCCTTCAGTCTACACCACGGAATGACAAGCGCTAAATCTCAGAAGCAGCCCACTAGGACATGCTGTGCAGCATTCTCCATAACAGAAGCATACCTAAACTGTCAGCTGAGAGAAGCTGAAATGCATGTTCAGTGGCTCTTCATCTCAAATCCTACTAGCCATCCACCTCCTTGTTCAACATGCTAAACTCCCTTTCCCTGCAGCTAAAGGCTTACCAATACTCTCAGAACTGACCATATAGCTAGTCTCAGCTACACTTACCTCTGCACCGCACGGCTTTTTAGAACAGCTCCCACTACAGACTGGGAGACATAGATATAAGTATATCTAGAACAAGCAGGAGTTAAAGATTAGCTAAGGGAACCAGAGGCCGTATTTGCTCTCAGAGGGCACCTTTTGCTGCTCAATTCAATTATCCCATTTCATCAGAAGTTCTGCATTTTACAAAAACTGAGAAACATGTAGATGATTGTGGGCTTGAAGTCTCCCTTGGGGTAACAGGCTCCAAAACCTAGTATCACCCACCAAGTATTTTGCACAAGGAATCAAAAGAGCACAAGTGCCTTTATTAAAGTGTGCAGAATTACATGAAGAAAACATGCCTGTTTGTTCAGATATCCATAAACACCTTACTTACAAAAACAAATTTAAGACAACATTTTGAGAAAAATCATGCTAGTCAAGCAATAAACATCCATCAGTAAGGAGTTAAAACATGAATCTCACCAGAAGGCTGTCATTAAAACATATAAAAACCCACCAGAGGTTCCTACCAACAAAATGACCCTTACCTAAAAGGTGTAGAACTGCTTAACACACCTAGTGACTTCCTAATGAAAACTGTAGCATGTAAACTGTCATACTCTTGGCCTAAACACATCAGCACAACTGACCTTTGTTTCAAACAAGGAATGTCAATCTCTGCAATCCTCTAAGCAGATGCAACCAAACAGGTTGGGGAAAAGAGCATATTTGCTTAAGAGGAGGAGGAAAACTGGATGAATAGGTACAAAAAATGGCTTTAGCACACTTATCAAAGTCAGCCTTAACCACACCTTATCTTGAATGTATGCAAACAATCATAGCTATATTTAGAAAAACAACAATTCATGTTGGCAAAGACAGCTATACATTTACATGATGTATTCAAATGCAGGCAATGCTGTAATGATAGGATTTCTACATTTAGTATAAGCTTGGTTTTCAGCATTAGATGAAGAAACATGAATGTTAACCATTCTGAGAGAAAACACAGCCAGAAAGAGGAGAATAAGAGAAGGCAAAAAAAAAGGAAGTAGCCTTTCCTGCAGCAGGTCTTAATATAAGAGTGCAATGTACTTTGATCTGCTGGCAGAACACTGCAATATCCATTTTAAGTATTTGGACTTGACTTTCAACCCCTTCTGCAAGTAAATCGTATACTCTCCTGATTACTGCTGTCTAAAGGTACCTTAGAGTCAATGATTACAGCTCTGCCTGTTCCAACACTTTCTTCCTGTAAATAGTGCCTGACTATTTTCTGTTCTCACACGGGCTTAATTAGTCCTGTTCACAGAGAGCTGCAGCAGCTGGCACATCCCAGCAGACTCCATTGCATTTTCACAGCTACTGAAATCCATCTGAACCACACTGCAAATTTTTGAACACTGACAGTTACACATTCTGTAAATGTTTTATTTAGCTATACTTTTGAAGACACCTTTCTGCAAGTTATTTAACCACGATGCAGGCCTGAGAAGTCCCAGAACATTCACTGACACACATACACAGGAGGCTAAAGAACACTGCTGCGCGGCCAGAAAAAGACTTTCTCCTCCACTAACAAAACAGCAGAGAGATATGTAACTCTAGAATACAAGAGTAATCATGGCTACATGCAACAACAAATACAACTGCCATCTTATTTTATACCTGTCAGCCCTACAACATATTTCATCTGCTCAGGAGACCATTAAGCTACAAATAAAAAACCCAAATGAAACCTGAACAGTAATTTTCTTCCTACCCTGGCCATATCATAATTCAAACAGATGCCACGTAACAAAAATCATTGAAAGATAAAGATATTTCCATGAGGTTCTGAAAATTCCAAAGAAATTATAATTGAAAATTATGCTAAATCAAAAGGCAAATTGGAATTAAGCATATAACATTTCCTCTTCAAAATTCTGAACACCTTAATTTTACAAACACCTCCTCACTTCAAGTTCTTTGCTACTTCTCAAATCAAGCAGCAGCATAAAACTGTGGCACCTCCTTTCCTGAGAGAGGCTGACCCCTTATCACCACACCAGCTGCCACATTGTAACCTAGTGAACAGTCTTCTGTATATAAAAAGATTGCTACTGTGTCCTGAAAGGAAACCTTGAGGTTCATCTTCACATTGGACAAAGATTTTATTTTTATGTCTAACCACTGAGACAGACTTCCCAGAAAACATCTGTAATCACTGGGCAAATTAAACTCCAGCTCAGTTTTACAGTTACCTGATAATAAAAGCCTGAATCTCTCACTCTGCCAAAAAGAAGGCACCAGGACATTCTTCTCAATGCACTGCAACAGGAACCGTGCAAAAACAATTCACCTCCTGCTTATTAGTTTACATACTGATATGCAGCACCCTACTTCAGAAATAAAATGTTCTGCTAGTAGCAGCATATTCAAATAAACAAGTTAAAAACGTTTTCAGAAATCTGTTATCTGAAGAAGCAGAACTAGTACCTTGTTTGCCTCCATATTCTTAATTTTTAACATTGAACTTTTCTTGACAAAGAAACTGCTTTGAAAAGCAGAGGAAGCCAGTCACCACGTTAAGCACAATCAACTGAAATACACTGTCTTGTAGAAAAGGCATTTAAAATAAGTTTCGTCAGAAAATGATAAATTTAAATAGTCTTCTCCTTAAACACTGTCCCAAATACTTTTTCATAATCAATACCATTATGTTGTGAAATGTTTTTTTCAAATCTACTAACACCGTCTGCCAAAAAAGTCACAGAATGACTCAGACACAGACACTTTCAAATCATAAATACTCTAAACTGCTATTTCCATTTCAGAACTATTTCCACTTAAGCATTTGAATTGCTTATGGCATAATAATCCAACGACCTCCTGAAGCTTCCTTATCAAGATTTTCCTCATGCACAGACAGCATCTTCACTGACGAAAGCAAGCCTTGTTTCCTTGCACAGTGTCTTGGGCAGCATGCTTACACAAACAGAAACCCTTAACGCTTGCAAAATGTTGAAAGCCTAATATTTGAGTATGTTTTGTACATGAATGCTTGACACAGCTCCTTGAACATGCAACTGAAGACATAAGATAACAGCAGAGACCCAAGCATTAAAGTCACTGGCATTACATGCCTTGCCAATTCCCATTAATTCTCATTCATGACAAATCAACAGAAAACTCTCACCTAGAGCTTTGCAAACTCCAGGCTTTTAATCCTGTATCCAGAAGTCAGGCTTCAAGTCTGAATCTCACCCACATTGCCAAACCACCACTCACTAGTGACCTGAGCAAACTGGTAGTAATGCTACCAGTTTAATAGCACTGATACAATTCCATCTGTGCAGAGACAGGGGTGGGAGAGAGGTAAGGGAGAGCCCTTTGTTTATGTCTAGCTCTCTTGAAAGCCTAATACAATTTAAGCTCCTATATTCACCACATTTCATTTTTATGTTTGAGAAGATACATCAAACAGATAAGAATCTGTTGAAGGAATTTTCACCATGAAAGGCTTTGTTAAAATATGCCTGAAATACACTCCTGTCCTTCACACCAGATTAGATTTTTGTATCTGATTTATACTCACAAAGCATCATTTGGAAACCTGGATCAAATTGGGATGCAGTTTTTAACTCCTCCATCACCAATTTCAATTCAGTTCTCCACATCAGCAACTATCCTCCACGGTTTTTACCACAAAGCTGCCAACAACCTTATCCACAGGCCTGTTCAGCCATATTCAGTTGTCAGTTTAGACAAGCAAATCATTTCCACATTTTATCAACTAATCTTACACTTCCAACGTAACAAATAAACTTCTTTCAGGTATCCTACTAACACACACTCACAGACTTCATATAGGATTAAGTGTCACTGTACAGATGAAGCTTACACATAAGTTATCCCTATTGCGTAAGAGCCACAGCATAAAATTTTCATAGCTAGAACTAGCTAGTATCCTACAGGAAAACAAACCCAAAATACAATCACTTCCTTTTCTGTATAAACAATATTAGCTCATAGCTGAAGATAACAAGAGAAACAGGCTGTGTCTTATGACCATGCTGCGCCCATAATTCAATGACACAATATCTACTTGTGTCGATCATAACCATATTTCCTGCTGTTACAGCAGCTAATCATCAAAACTGAAGTAGCATCATCAAAATTCTGTAGAAAACAAGCACTTCATGGCTGAAATACTACAGAAAGGCCTCTGAAAGCCGAGAGACTGAATATGAAGAGAGAGAGGACTATCAGCTCTTCCCTGGCTTCCGCAACAGATCCGTGAAGGCCAGAGCTGTGAACCAGGAGTTTAATACTCCCTGACACCAGCTACAGCAAGGGAGCAAAACCAAGAGTTCATATTACACATGAAGACCTCAACTCTTGAAAACCAGGTTACACTCAGAAGGGTTTGCCCAGAGGACCTGGCCAATTTCCTAAGACCTGGCCCATTTTAAAAAATACACAATACAGTGGTGATACACCAGACAATTCAACTGCCTGAAGAACTTCAGTGTTGCACTAAGAACAAAATGTACCGTTAAATAAGGAGTGATAGCAAAAAGCTTTTCTGCTATCTAAAAGGTGCACACACTAGTTTATGTACACAAAGTGACAAAGCCTGTATTTCAAAAAAGTTGGAATTCAATATTAATGGTTTTCTTAAAGAAATGCCACATACATATCTACTAAAGCCACTAAATCAACTGACTTGTACGGCTAAGACAAAAAAGCCAACACCGCCTGAAAAGCTCAGCAAGAACAACAGCTGTCATATCTTCTTTGTCTTCTACTTGATTACCATATGTTTCAACATCTTTGTTGCTCATCCTAAGCAAAGGAGAGATCAATACCCGATTCTCTCAGGGGAAAAAAAAAAAAAAAACAAACAAAAAAAAAATCTCAAATAAAATATCACTAAAAACACACATACAAAAAGAAATAAACTTTTTAAAAAGTTTATTTGTCACTTGGGAATATCCGAGTTTATGGTTACACTGGTGCTGAACATTTATATTATCCATTGTTGATAATTTTGTCTGTTTATGTGTATGTATCCATAAACACTAAACACACAGGGAGCACTCTGCAGGGGCAATGTAAGGCTCCTTTACTGGGCAAACGAAGGAGTTCCTATTTTTATGACCTCTCCGTAACCAGATTTTCAGGAGCAGCAGCAGCCTTCCCTGTTCTAACAAGCAACAAGTGTACAGAAGGCTACGAACAAGGCCCACTTACAGCGCTCTTGACCCACTTAGGGTGCTTCGCAGGCCCAAAGCCTCCTCCAGCAGAGCACTTGCAAGCGCTACTTCGTGCCCCTAAGCAAACACCATGACCGCAAGCCCGGCTCCCTCCTGCCCCCGGCCAACCGCCAGCAGCGCCAGCTCCCCGCCGTGCCAGCAAACTCGGCCCCGGCCGCGGCCCCGACCCCCGCCCCGCCACCGTTCCCGGGGAGCGGCGGAAGAGAACGAGGCTGCTCCCCGCCTCCATCCCGCCACGGAGCCTCCTCCTCGCCGCCCCGCCAAGCCCCGGACGCCCGGCCCCGGCCCGAGACCCCCGACCCCACAGGCACCGTCCAGGCCGCGCAGCCCCTCCGGTGCGGAGCAGGGGCTCACGGGCCGCCCGCGGGCACTCACCTGGCCACGGCCGGCGCCTACCCCGGCGCCCGCGAGGTGCTGCCAGCCGCCCCGCGCCACCCCCCTCCTGCGGCCACCGCTGCCGCCGCCTCCCCGGCCCGGTCGCCTCCTCTTTGCTCTACAACGTCATAATCGCACGAGGCCGCCTGAGCCAATGCGGGCCGCCATACCGCACATGCGTACGGCGGAGCGGAACGGGGCGCAGCGAGCACGGCTGCATCCCGGGGACTGTAGTCAGACGGGCAGGGGAAGACCTCCGCACTGCGCAGGCGCAGGGCTCGGAAGGCTGCGGAGAGGCGGGGTGCGGCGAACGCTGGCTCTGATTGGCTGAGGGCGCGAATGACGTTTGCGAGGGCTGTCAGCCGTGGCCGTTGTAGGGGTGATTGGTGGCGGGTAGCGGTGGCTCCTCGGGGCGTGTCCGTTGGGGTCGGAGAACGGCGGAGCCCGGAAAGGGGCACCCCTGGTGGCGGTTCAGAGTAGTCAGGGCTGACAGAGACACTGTGAAACTCACTGGGAAACGGGGGAAAGCGTCCTCCGGGGACACCGATGCAGCCGCGGGTCCTGCTGAGGGGGAAGAGGCTCCCCTAGATGAAGGTTTAACGGTGGGACCTGTGTGCTCCTCGGCATGGCACGGGGTACTGAGGGAAGCCACAGGCCAGCGCAACACCACGATAATGAAACCGACATCAGTCCTGATGTCTTTGGAGGCATCTGGGAAGCCTGGTATGTGTGACAGGGCCCGAACACCTCCGGTGTAGTGGCACAGAAAGGGAACACCAAGGAGAACAAGAAGGTACTCTGTTGAATAATGGAAGTGTCAGCAGAGTACCGGGAAAAACCATGTGAGGTGGAGATTCTAGCCTCCAAGATCACATCCTGGGGGGAAACGGTGGAAACCCTGTGCCTGCATATTGTACATTGAGACAGGTCAAAACACTGAGAGAACAGTGTCCTGTTGGAAAACAATCTTAACAATCGCCAAGGAGAACAATTGGATGATCAGAGAGGATCTGTCCATCTGTAATTTGTGTGGCTCTATGCACTTCAGTGCTTTGCTGAGCCACACTCTGATCCATACACTTGTACTCACACAGAGAAATTTTAGCCCAAACCGGTAGCTGTGAACAAGATAGTTACTAGGAGCACAATTATCCTTATAATTTAATATTTGAAATGTTTCGATCCCTAGTACCCATTAACACTAAATATATCCTGCCCATTTCTTAAAAATGTTTATTGAACTGTGTTTCCTTATTGTCTCCTTTAAAATGTGCCCTGCCTCACGCCTTCATTAAAGTCTTTATTATTGCAAATGGAGCTGGGTAGTTATTGAACATCATAGTTGGACCATTACATGTATTTACAGTTTCTCTCATCAATCAAAATGTATTTTGACAGCTGTTGGGCAGCAGCACGGAGAGTAACAGCTGCAGTGCCTGCTCCGGCTCCACCCCGTGCCTGTCGGATGAAGTATTTCCTGCCCCTGTCTTTCAGTATTTCATCTGCAAAATGGCGCTAATGATTTTAAAGTATTTCGAGCGCCATTGACGAAAAATATGTATGAAAACTACATGTCATTTTCATCTGTCATTTCCTGACACTGTAACTTAACGTGTACTCAGCCAGTTAAGAGGGAAATTGAGATAGGAATGCTGTTTCACTAAATATTAGATGAAAGGAGTTAGGGTGGTTTATTCTGGTTCAAGAGCCTGGAAATCAAAGAGGAAAGCTGTGCTCTGCCATATGGGCAAAGCATTCATTCAGAAAGACACAGTTTTTTGAAATCACTTATGTACTGCCTGAGCATTTGTAGATAATTCCTAGAAACGGGTGGATTGATATGAAATGTTCATTGCCTTAATTCCATCTCTGAATGGTTTTGTTCTACATTCATAGCCCTGTGCTTTGTGAAATTTGGCAGGTTATTCATTAACTCTGTTGTTCCTGAGCAAGAGAAAACGAATTTGTTTGTGGTAAATGAAACTGAGACTGGCCCGAATCATCACAGTGAATTGCAGAGGGCTGCCACTTTAAAAACCTGGTCTAGATGTTTTCTCAGCCCAAGAAAGGTAATGGCTAAGCAGCCGTGCACCTCCCTGGGGCTGTGAAGAAGGCAGGGCTACAATTAGCTCCAGCACAATGACTCTGACAGTCATTAAGTGACACTGGTCTGTCCCAGTGTGTTTTGAATTCTCCCCCACTTCCCACCCTCCCCTCCCCCCCAAAAGGCAGGATTGTAACATGTCCTTACACAGCGATGCCTCATCCCGTCCATCCCGCGTGATCACCACGCTCCTGCAGTCATGCTTAGGGCTGACGCAGCTATATGGCACTCTAGGAAGAGCCAAAAGACAAATCATGATTCAGAATAAAGCTGCCCTAGGGCAGGGAAGAGCCTGGACCTTTTTCTTTTTTTCCAGGATATGCCTTATTGTTGCAAGCCTTTAACCTGCCTCATCTCTACTGACAAACATACTTGAGGATCTCCCTTCTGAATTTCCAAGGATGCCTGCCACCATGTGACAACACCATGGGGCAGCACTAATGGTGAAAGGGCCTGGGGGAGGTATTATCATCTCCCTGCCTCTCAGTGAAGCTGTGCTTGCTCATTTCTTGGTATTTCTTTCCTTATCATACTCTTCTTCCCTTCCTAAATCACAGAGGGCCTGACCCTCATGGCTTGCTCCATCAAGCTGCCAAGGCTGGTGTTTGCTGCAGCCACCATGCTCCAAACAGATGGAGCTTCTGCCAGTAAAACAGGCTGTCAGACCGGGGTTGCACTGAGCAGGCAGCATGTAGACCTAACTGTGACACTTAGGGCAGGTAGCCAACTTAGGTGTCACAGAGCAACATTTAGTACTCCATGTTACAGCTGCTGCATTTTATCCCTGCTTACAAGGAGAGCTCCTAACCCTAATGTTTGTTGTTTCCCTCTTTTCTCTCTGAGGAAATGCTATGAGTGGGTCATCCCTTTTTGAATCCTAATGCAAAAAAGACTTCAACTGTCATTTAAACAGAGCTGACATACAAGTAAAAGCTTCAGGCCCTGCAGGAAAAGGTTGATGGGCAGCAGGCATGAGCATGCTGTGATCATTGTATTATACTGGGGTCTTTTTTATTATTTATTTGGGGATTTACAACAGCTGATCATGATTCTTTTTGTCCTTTCTGATATCTGTCCTGTTGGCCATGGAAGTCTGGTTTTGCTTATCTTTGAGGCTGGTTATATTTAGACTTCGGTGCTCGTATGCTCACGATGTGGCTCAGTCCCAAATCTACCAGCTATCTACACCAGAGCTGGTGCTGGGACAGGCTACCCACTTGATGGCCTCTGCATCCAACAGCTTTTGCACACAAGGTATTGGTGCTCACACTGCCCTGGCAGGAAGGGAGTCAGGATATGGCCAGGATACACATCTGGGCCAAGGAGATGGGATGCATCTCTGAGTCCCATTGATTAGACATAGCCAGAGTCAGCCTTTGAGAAGGGGATCCAATATTATGTTCACGTCTGCTCACTGTCATATGACAGTTCCTTCAGAGTTTGCCCTTCAGTGAACTTGATTTCATATAGTATCTTCTAGAAACTGTGTAACCTGAAATGTAATAAAGCAAAAACTTAATGAAAGCATGAGCAGCTGGCTCTGGAAAGCCTTGTGACAGACACTTGAGAAATGCCTTTTAGTTGCTGGAAGGAATTTCCCAAGGCCGCCTTGGGATGTTCTGTGTATGTGTCAGCTGATGAAAATACTGTAGCCACAGGTGATTAGGAATTGCACCCACAGCGTAATTTAAACCGCCTAGGATTCTCCCTGGACGGGGTCAAGTGAGCAGAGGGAGAGCCTTGCACGCTCGACTTTACATGATGGAACAAGATCTGCTTTGTTTGTGCTTTGTCAAGGCTACAAAACTTGGGTCCATGTAGCAAGTACAAGTTACACTCACAGTGCTTGTCTGGGTGCAACTTGGCTGTTTCCTGAATTGCAAAAGGCCGCAGTCTGTTACATTGAGCTCCAAGTAGGCACAATCTTTTTTGGAGACAAACAATAGGAGCCTGCAAATGATGCAAAGTGGCCTACAATCCAGTGGTGTTAAAAGGTTCATTTAAATTTTCTCACAACTGTGCCAGTCTCTTTTTAACATAATTAATATCAAATGGAAGTTTCTGTTTGTTCTGTGATCACTATTGCTCAGCTTACCTTGCAGCAGAGCATACTAAGGCCTCATTCATTCACATTATAACTTATGTAGTACGAGCCAGTTGGAAAATGATGACAGATTTGCATCCTGTTCTGCTCCATTTAGGAGCTGATGTTCACTGACTTGCAATAACCGTATATTTGCATAGTGCCTTTAACTCCAAAATATTTTAGTTTTACATGACTTACGTGTGGTCATTTCTATCAGCCTTGAAGTGCAGTGACTTCAGGGTTGGAATGTGGCAGCCAGTTACCAGGGCACACTATATAATAACGTATTATGTGAATATCTTATCCATATGAAACTGCAAATAGAATTTGAGCAGGCAGGTATTTCATTCAGAAACCAAGCCAACCTCCCTAAACCTTACTCTTGCTGCAAGATATTCAATACCCAGAAATAAACAAGCCCTGAGTTCACCTCTCTTTTGTACAAGTCTTGCCTCCAGCGTTGTGCTGGAATACAGCTTCACCACAACAGCCCCCCTGAGGTTCCTGCTGAGCCCCTGAGCAACCACCTCCGAGCATCTGACCCTCCGAGGTGCCGCTGAGCCTCTTTGTCCTGAATCAAGCGTGTCCCTGCACAATGGGGATACAGCTGTCTGCCTGCTGGAGTTAATGAGCGTAGACGGTAGGCCTTCAGTTACGTTTTCCTCAGACATATTTCTCAAAGAGCTAGCTTCACAATAAAAAGGAGGTATTCTGCTCCTCATTTTATACAGGAGGAGGCTGGAGGCTAAAATTCAGAGAAATTAAGTAACTTGTTGAAATTACAAAGCAGATAAACAGCAGAGCTCGAATCAAGCTTAGATCCCCACCCCCACGTCCCTCTACGACTTTGTGGATCTAACAAGGCACAACATAAAATCCACCACTTTTTAGCTTTCATGGTAAAGAAGTAGTTCTGCTACAGCTTTCTGTTTGACTTTCTTTGGCTTTGCATCAAACCAATCTGGCTGTGTTCTTATTTTATACTTACTACCACCCTAAGGAGGTTCTTTTATGTGTGGGCGCCACAGAAATTAAGTTTTAAGCTAGAGTTCAGTGGGATCAAATGTTTGGATACAGAACTCCCAGAAAGAAGACTAAAACCTGGGACTTATAAAGAAAACAAAACAAAACAAAACCAAACAAACAAACAAAAAAAAAAATAAAAGAAGGGAGAAGAGGGAGGAGGAGAAATCCAGTGGTCACTTCTCTCCTATCACTATACGGTCCCAGTACAATAGCAACTACTGGCTCCAACCAGACTGCCAGAGGTCCGGAGCGCTGGGACAAAAGGCCAAAAATCATCTTTTTTCCATCTAGACAACATTTTAGGTGGAAAAAGAACATATCCAGGGATGCCCAGATGAATCGTAGCCTTAACAATGCCAACTTTTCCGCTCCTAAAGTTGTTTACACCCACAAAATTAAACATGGAGCCAAACTGTGGGGAGAGTTGTGACTCCCTTAAATGTGTGGTCTTTATCAGAAAGGCCAAATGAAATCATTTTGAATTACTAGACACGTTAACAATGCCTAAGGGTGTCATATACAAATAGCTGACACCTTTAATCACTGATGCAATAAGGATGGACAAGAACATGAAGTGAGGGTGGTGGGAGGAAAGGTCTTTTTTAGATGTATCCAAGGCAGAGCAAGCTAGAAACATATAGTATCCCAGGAGTGAATAGCTCACACATTTGATCCGATCTTGGGCTCAGTCCAGCTCCCACTGAAGTTTAATGGGAGTTGGACCAGGCCATTGCACTCACATTTTTTCCATGCATGGAAAACTATTTCCGTTACTTTGAATTACAATACCACTGGCTTTGGATTTTATATAATAAAATAAATCTAGGCCACTGTTTATGTTCCAAGAAACTGCATTCTGTGATGCCAGCAAATATATTGCCTGTTGGGTTAAAAAAAATAAAATAAAACCTGGACATATTGGTTTAAAAAAACAACAGCTCCTAATTATTAAACATAATTTTTCTTCCTTGTGCTTTTCTGGAGTCCTCAAATATTTGAAGTATGAAAGGTACATATAAATTCTTCTCTGGTGGTTGAAATGGTGGAATCTGTAAAACGGCAATGCTTTATAAGAAACAGAGGTTTAATATAAAAATAATAATCTTCACAACTGGCTCTTTGCTTATTGGCATATTTTGTGCATTTTAAAATTTACAGAAAAAACCCTAACACCCTTGGAATGTCAGAAACAAAGGGGATGTATATTAGCAAACCCTTACATTTTGGGAACTGGCCTCTCTTGATTGTTCTGACTGCAAATGAACTCTGCAGATGCTGAGAGGCACAGGAAATGTCTTGTGCTAGAAAAAGCATTTGTTCCCTGCTTTATGAATTAGATTCTACTAAAATTCCAACATGGTAAGACTGATTAGCAGACTTTGGTAATGCCTTCTGCCCTAGTACAATTTTATTATGTTCTTTTATTACCAAGGAAAACCACAGAAAATACTTCCCATCGGTGAACATGCACCCACATTCTGGGAGCAAATATATCTGTGGTTACCTTATGCCAGGGAAGAGCATGGCCCCTGGACTCTGAAATATTGAGCAGCAAAGTAAGACACCTCACCAAAAGAATGAAACAAAACCACACATACACACAAGAAACAGAGGGAAAGAAATGTCAATGAGGGGCGTTTAATGTTAAAGAGAAACTATACATCTGGGATGGTGGTGAGGAGGATTTAATAGAGCTGAACAAGGTGACCACCTGCATCCACTTCAAAGAGTGAAAAAGCTGGCAGCGGTGTGAGGAGTGCTTATGCAGTCATGTGCATGTGTGTGCATTCAATGCCTCTTTCTGCGGACAAAATACAAAGTATATTGCCTTTGCAAACATTCCTGGGCACTGGCAGCTTCTCCCCTACATAGACAAATTCAGTTCCAGCATGGGATTAAAAGGAAAATAATTAAAAATCCCCCTCATGCACATAGCCACATATTCTGAGTTGGACTGGTTTCCCCTTGGCCCAGGTGGTACAGAAGACCTAGATGCTGGGTTCATACTGGTCAGCCACAGGTCACACCCTCCCTCCTAACAACAGCAGGTTGCAAACCTTCCTTCACCACACTGTGGTCTGTGAAACATCCAGGACTGGTTTACAGGATTTTAAGCTGTATTCTATGTCTTGAAAGGGGCCCTGCCTAACCTTCCCTCTCATGTGACAAAGCCCTCAGAGGGATCAAAAACTGATTCCAAATTCTCCAGTGGGTTTAGTGAAGTGGCAGGGTTTGAAACTCAGGTAACTAGGACTCACCTACATCTGGCAGTAATTTCAGATGTGCAGTAACTATGCAAAATGCTGAGACTTACTGATCAGAGCAGAAAGAACCCACCTTTCTTCTTCTTGCTTGCTTTGTTTCTGCAATGAATCAGTGTATGCTTGTGCGTAGGGGAGAGTTAATTTTCTCAGCACCTCCTCAGCCTCTTCACCCTGACTGAAACATCCAAGGGGAGATGCACCTGCAGACAAACTCCCCAGCAGAACTGAAGGAATGGCATACCAGCTGGCCTGATGGGGGAAATTTCAAAACCAAAATGTCTCTTAAATAAGCTTTTTTAATTATTATCATCATCTGTTTATTTATACAAATATAAAATATATTTATATAGATTTATATAATATAGATTTGTTGCTTTGGTGGCTCCTTTCATTTACAGACATACTGGTCGACGATCTCTGTGCACTTTTTACACTTGACGTAACAGCACCAATGGAACTTGCAGTGGCAACGCTCCACCTGGACGCTCTTGAACTGGTCATAACCCCGTCCGCAGCACATCAGCTCACACCCATCCATGCCCTCCGAGGTCTTGTTGCACAGTCGGCCCTGGGTGCCCAGAGAACCAGTGGTCTCATTGCGCAGGCAATAGTCCGGGCTGGGATCGACGTACACCAGGTCCTCTTGTGTCGGCACGTTGAAGCGGTTGTTCACCAGCTCCAGCTTGCCCTTGCGGCTGATCCTCATGGCCGCGGCACTGTCGTACTTCTCCTTCAGCAAGTCGCCCACCTTGCGGAAGTCAGCCAGCTGCAGCCAGCAGGTCTTGAGGCTGCAGGAGCCTGATACACCATGGCACTTGCAGGCCACATCCGCCAGCTTGTACACGGCCTGTGGGAAAAGAAATGCAGTCAGGCAAAGCTGTGCCTATTCCTGCTGCACTGGCAGCTGGCTAAATTACAATGAATTCATCACGTTTCCATAGCTCCTTTCATTATCCCCCAGTTTCTGCTGTTTCGCCCTTCAGAGGAGACAAAAGTCTTCCCCTTGCTGCAACTGCTGCGCTCCTATTCCCTAAATATTTCTATTTCTGGTCACGCTGCCTCCAAACATGACTTCTGCACCTTTTTTCCCCCTGACTTAACAGCAGGGTCAAGAGAAGGAGAGAAAGCTTCATCCCCACGTGGACTCTGGAAATTCTCCCACTCTCATAGAGTAAGAGTGGTTATTGTGGCATTTATTTTGGGGTTTCCCTTCAGAGCTGCAAAGGGGGAACACCTGGGAAGCAGTCCATTTCCAACTACCCGCACCAGGAACCAACACTATACTCCAAGGGATACATCTGCATCTTTCCACAGTAAATCCACGTCCCCACACCCTTTCCAGCATCTGAAGGGGACCTATAGGGATGCTGGGGAGGGACTCTTCCTTAGGGACTGTAGTGACAGGACAAGGGGTAATGGGTTAAAGCTTAAACAGGGAAGGTTTAGATTG
>JBCJKH010070123.1:0-10089 GCA_039877255.1 Loriculus beryllinus
TCAGTACTCAAACACCACTACTACAGTTAATCGGTGGTTGTAACAAAACATAAAAAAACCAAACAAGCAAAAAAAACAAAACCCAGAATGTTCTGCTGAGCAGAGGTATTACCACATTCCACACATAAACACAAAGTTTTTAGCCAGGTTTTCAACTCCAAACATGCTGCCAAAGCTGAAGAGCTGTACAAAATGTCACCATCTCAACAAATGACCTACTTACAATTCTGACAAACTAAGATACTAATTTCTCTTTACTACCATTCAACCTAATTAAGTAGCTGTTCTTACAATAATCTCCTAAATTACAGGACTATATCAACACTAAGGCTCTCTATCATTTCCCCCACCTCACCAATGCAGTTACCTACCTCCCAGTGTTAGCTTTATCATCATCCTCTTCCTCATTATCAGAAGCAAGGAATGGGACTGCAGCCAAGTCTTCATCCTCTGCTCGTATACGTCCCAGTATGCTGAGACCATGTATTTTGCAATCAATCCCAGAGCTTCTGCACTGCTTGATTGCAATTTCAATATACCTGTGATACTAAGAGGAAGAAAAATTCACTAAATTGCCATCTTTTGGATCTTATGTAACTAAAAATACATGAAAGAATTAGAACTTCTGCTTGGTTTTTCACCTTATCAAAATTAATCTGTAATTATTCAGCTTTTCAACCCTACAAAATTCATACTTTAAGATAAACATATGGCCTCATTAATTTCAGAATTATTTCACTTTCAATCTCCTAAAAAGTCATTATGCATTCCTCCTTGCTGGTACTGAGAAAGATCAGAACTACTATCCAAAATAAGCCTTAGCACCCACCAAATGTATCCTCATATTTAAGTTTATTAGGATTTCTTCTTGGTTCATAGGTATATTGATTTACATCAAAAGACCTGAAGTAGCTTTACTATTAAAGCTGTTAGAGTTACACTGAGATTACAGAAAAACTTATCAAGATAATCCACTTTAGTAAACTTCCAGAAATAATGCTAACTTAGAACAAAAGTAAAATACCATGCTTTAATAATCACAACAATGCTTTTCATCCATTTCTTGCAGCAAAATATTTTTCCATTACATAATGAGTAATTCTCACACAAACCTCACTTACTTCTGTACAATCACTGAGAAGAGGCACTGTGGTGTCTGTCGGATTTATATTGATTGTCTTAAGCTCTATAAGGTTATTTAAGGAATTCCCCCCTGAAAAAAAACAAAACACAGAAAGAAAAACATTTTGAGATATGGTGTTTGTTCCATAAACAGACACCATGCACTTGAAATAGATGACTATGTTAAATGAAACCTAATAAATACCTACTGTTACATGTACAACAACAAAAGAAAAGTAATTTAGACTTCTCAGAGAAGGTACACGTACCTGAAACTACAACTAAAGAGGGCATGTAACTGCTGTCTGCAGGGTCCACAATCATCTTTAGCCTATGAACAAGAACATCTGGAAAAATCTCCAAGCGAATCCAGTGCTAGGGGAAACACAAAGAATTTCATTTTCAGGTAATATTGCTAGGACCACCATACGGTTGACAAGAGTAAGTGTGTGCTGGTTTTGAAGCAAGCATGAGAAATATTTATGAATGGTATACAACAGCTGCAATGCATGGCAACTGGCCAAAGGAAGAGGACCTTGTGAACTTCTCACCTGACCAACCTCCAAATGCAATAGAAACAGCTGCAGCAAATTATTTATTTAGCTCAAGACCAACACCATTGATAAGACAGAGAAAGCACAATAACACTGCAAGTCAAGAATTGGGACACAACGTAAATCTTTGATTACAGCCTGCAGACAACCTGAAGGAAGGGTAGTTGGGGACATTCTCAGCATGGCCATCAATACAGCATCTAAACACTCTGGACAGAAGTCTAGCTGTAAGTCTTGGTATCTACACTGGCCACAAAGTAATGCTGCAGGATGATAAAACTGGTAAACCACAAATTAAGCAACAATGCTTTTTATAAGTGATCTGGATGTAGGAGTCATATGTATGTTAAGCAAGTTTGCCACTGCCACTAAACAAGGAGAAGTTGTAGCCCACCTCAAGGGGTAAAGAGGACTTAGAGAGATCTGAAGAGGCTAGAGAGCTGGGCAAATACCAACTGCACGAAACTTCAGAGCAAGTGAGAGATTCTCCACTTGGGATGGGTTACTTCTGCTTATATGTACAAACTGAGGGACAAGTGCAGCTCTGTGAAAAGAAACCTGGAGGCCTGAGTTGATGGCAAATTTAACAGGAATCAACTATGTGCCCTAGCAACCTAAAGAGCCAGCCAGGCATGTCCAGGGGTGCATCAAGCACAGCATTGCTAACTGGTCAAAGGAGGCGACTGTCCCACTCGACACTGCCCTGGTGCAGCCCCACCTTGCACACTGTGGGTAGTCTGGAGCACCTCAATAGAAGGAGGACATAAAATTATTAGTGTCCAGAAGAGAGCAGCCAGAATGGTGAAAAGTCTCAATGGCAAGACCTAGGAGGTGACTTTTTCCAGCTTGAAAAGAAGGCTGAGGGGAAACATTATCACAATTTAGAACTTCCTCAGCGCCTATCTCCTCTCTGGTGACCACTGACAGGACACAAGGAATGTGACAGAGGAAGTTCAGACTGGACATTACGAAAAGGTTTTTCACCAAGAGGGTGGGCAGTCACTGCAACAGGTTACAGAGAGAAGTGGTCACAGCACCAAGCCTGTCAAAGTTCAAGAAGCATCTAGAAGATGCTCTTAGTCATGTGGTTTAATTAGTCCCACCAAGAGTAGAAAGTTAGAATCTATGATCCTTATAGGTCCTTCCAACTTGAGGTATTTTATGCAAGTGAGAGAGTGCTCAGAAGCAGTTTTAGTTAGCAAGAGCATAAACGCTTTTTGTATTGAAACATTTAAGCAAAATATAATCAACATGATCATTAAGAACAACTCCACATCAGTTACTATACTGAAACAGCAACTGTAACTATATAACCAACTATACAATAATTATCCCTTATTTCAAAAGCAATCACAGAAGTTCCTTATAATGAAATAGTTCACAAAATTTCCTTCACATGAAATAATTAGAAAGATAAAGCTTAAAAAAAAGTCACATTTAAAAATATAAAGAAACATAGTTTTGTACCTCAGATGTCAGTTTTTACTACTCTTCCATCTTACAGAAAGGTAACGTATATTTCATTAAGTTAATATTTTTCCCCTTCAGAAAAAGTATGCCAAATTAAATTAGTTATGGCTTAGTTACCTTTCCTTGTGAACCAGAAGACTGCCAGCACTGCTCACTACCGTCAATAAGACGTGAAGCCTGATTCACAGAGGAGGACACATTCAAATTCTTAACTATTCTTGACCAATCATCCAGTAACATTCCCCGCTGGCTACTATGCCGTCTCTTCAGCTGCTTTCCAGAACGCCCACAAAACACTGGAGACTGACCTGCATGGTTAAGTGAAACATTAAGCATGCACCTCTCAAAGAAAACTGCTTTTATTACACCCACAACCAATGTGAAAGGAAATATAACAAATCAAACATTTCAGGTATGTAGTCTGAAAGTAGAGAAGCATGTCACATAGGTATGGTAATACTACTCATGCTTAAAGGGCACAGCTCAAGATTTGGGGATTTTTAAAGGCGTTTCAAGCAGTTTACCTGACCACAAGCTTTCCATGCAGTCACTGGGGATAGTCACACTTTCTGTTCTTACGCTTATGATTGATTTGTACCAAGAAACCAAGTAAAATATTAAAAACAAAAGGAAAACTACTCTCTTCAGAAATGTAGGACACTAAGAGTAATACATAAAATTGAATGATAAAATATTACAGGGGCATGCAATATTTAAACTGATTTTTTTTCATAAAAACAAATTCAATGCATTTTATATCAAAGAAACACTTAAGATTTTTTAAAAACTTACCTGGCTCATTTATTCTGCCAAAAGTATGTCGGGTGTTATGTTTCCTGGTTTTAAAACAAGTTTCACAAAAGTCAAAGTCATCACAGTTTCTGCATTTGAATCTAGGCCCATTGATAGGAAACATCTGACAGCCATCACACCTGAGTTCACAAAAGAACAATGAGTAAATATATTTCCAGTATTACAAGTTATTCGAGACACAAGTCAAGATAATGGAATCAAGACAATAAGGCTAAAGGATAATCCATATACATTAAGACAATGTAAATCATCACTTACGTGACTCCAGGATGAATGCTGGGAACCAGTTCCATTTCTGACAACAAGCCAGTCCAATGAGACTGCTGAGGAAAATCTACAATGACATCTTTTCCATTGGCACTAAAAGCTGCGATAAAAACATGAAGAAAATAAAGTGTTGCAAATCTGTACAAAATGAAGCAGAAGTGTCCAGTGCAACATCAGAGAGCAGAAATACTTATTAAAAACTACTTTCAAAAGTAACCTTTTTTTGCAATGGAACTATGTATTACCCCTGTCAGTCTGTAAAGGGAGTTCTATAGATTTTTAAAGGTATATATTATTCTACTTCAGTTCCTTGACTCTGATTTTTTTTCTTTTATTAAAAAACAGCTCCCAAACAGACAGAGTACTTCCAAGAAGAAAATAATATGACCAAAAACTGTACCTCCTCAAAGAATCTATGCTAAACAGACTACTTCTATATTTTGTACTTTTATCATCACGCAATAGTCCACAAATCACTGTGATTTCTGTGTCTAAAAGATTCTCTCCTTAAATCCTGCAGAAAGTCTGTTTCCAGTTCTATTGCCTCCCCATTTTGAATATACATTACCTTTGACAACTCCTACACTTCGGTGAGTAACTGATCCCCATTTGTATTTGGGTGTGGTCACAGAGCTTTTCACACGCACTTTGTCACCTATCTTGATATGAGAGGCTGAACTCTGTGGTGGGAATCCTAGCAATTGCAAGAATAAACACATGGTGAGTGGCTTTTTCCCCTCCAAAAATAAATCTCCCTTAGCATACCATTCAATTATTAGAAAGCAGTTAGCAGTGAACTTACCTAACAGCTCAACATGGATATATCTGACCCAGTAGGTACCACCCTTCTGTTGCCAATCACACTGTACATTCAGGTCATGCAATCCATCTCGATCCAACTTAATAACTTTGCCTACATCTCCTTCACAAACCTCCTCATAGGTTCTGCAGCATCTAACCATCATTCCCACCTAGGAAAAAAGGACGACAGAATGCCATAGCTATGCAAAGACTTTTGTACCAGAAGGAAACTAGTTTCAATATAGCATTTGAACATCATGCTTACCTGAATATTCTCCCTCACATACACAGCATAGTCATCGTTACTTAAGAAATCAGCTCGTTTCTTATAGGTCTGGCTCTCTGTTACAATAGCACCACTTGACTGGAAAAAAAATCCGAACAAACATAAAACAGTTATAAAGTTACTAATATATAAAATTATTAGTAGAGACTGAAGATAATCCATCAAAAAACACACATACTTATTATCAAATGAGAAATGTCTTCAATAGGTCAACCCACAACATGGCTAACATTTACAATCTACTTTAAAGTTTAGTTTCTAAAATAACTTTTCCAGGAATGCAGCTGCAAGTTTTAAAAACACATGAAACAAGCTGCAAGTTGCTTTTATGAAATCCATTTGTCAAAGAAAGTTAGAACAAAGAGGAATTGCAAAAACAGTGGTAAATCGTAAGCTCCCAGCTAAAGTACACTACAAAACTGTTTGTTATATAATACAACAGGATTTAAAGTATTCCGTTAGAAAAACAAGCAGACAAAAAAAAGTAAGATTACAGTTATCAGAAATTATTCCTTCCACAATTTAACTTAAAAAGACAGAACTATTGCATTCCAGCTGTAATGAGACTTTACAGAACACTTGTTTTGAGGATTAAATGTTGGGTTTTTTTTCCATTCGAGTCAACATACAGCACAATTTCTCACTCCAGTACTGGCAAAAAATATATTAGAATGCAACGCCAAGTTAATTTTCTCTAAAATATAATGCATTTCTTTCAATTACAAAATCTCACATGTGCCAGGAAACTCAACATCTCCTTAAGCCTCCTTAAAAAAATAAACAGAAATACAGAACCCATTTCATTTTATTGGCAAAACCTTACTGAAATACTTCCTGAAAGTCAACAATAGAAGACCAATATAAAGTCATCACATTCAACAGACGTTGTAAAGGTCTTTTTACCACCAATACATGAGAATAGTTTTTATACAGAAAAAACTAAGTTTTTTCACTTTTTTTTTCCATTTATTCACTAATTGCTCAGTCATTCCTTGCAGCTAATACACATTTGCTTTTCAAGCCAAAGGAAGGTGGGAGGGGGATATGAAAAAAAAAAAATGAAGGGTCTTTTACAAACATTACACTGTAACATTGACTATGTGAGATGAAACCGAGACCAACTATCATCCATACTTACAGCTACCACTACTGAAATAACTATCTGGATTTCACTCTTCTATTGTGCTACTCTTATATACGTATTTATAGATACCTTGACTTCTTTTATGATATGCCTTAGAAGCATATGGCAAATGTGGTCCTTGTCACAGTCTTGAAAGCTTGCGGCAGCAAAACATCCTTGTACTCTAACTAAGTTCATAAAATGAAAGAACTACAAAAGTTGCAGCCAGCTAGCACGACTTAGGTTTTAATAAGTTGATACTTACCACAGGGCAAGCAGCTTCAGCTTCTTCCACCTCCTCTACTACCTCCTCATCTGAATATTCATCAGAGATAGTATCGGCATCAGAGAGATCCGTAATTTGAACATCAGGGTGATCCAACAACCAGCCAACCAAGGCTTCCACTCCTAATACAGAAAAATACAAACTCATTTTGTCTTTAAGGGATTCTCTAACATTCTTAGGATAGTATCCCTTATAAGTAGCATTTTATCTGCTCACAACTTGCCTTTTAGTATCATTAATTTAATGAAATTAAATACCTGGTAATCCAGAAGCACTTCCAGAGGTTCCAGACAGAGATTTTAATGCAAATTCTATGTTTTTCCTAGGAAATCCCATTTCCATAAGTTGAACTACAATCGGGAGAGGTGGAATTGGAGACTGCTTGCGTTTCTTTGCTTTTGTGGGTCGGATATGCTGCACTGTGATGGGTGTTGTAGCTTCACTAGAGCTGCAGTCTTCAAACACTGGAGTCGAAGGATGTGTAGACTCTACAGCCAGATACTGGCATACTGCCAAAGCAGCAGCCTAAATGAGAACAAATAAATCAGTCCAAGTTGAAAAAAGCATACTTAGTATGTTTTTGTGCACGTGTACATCTGAAATTAGAGGTTATTTGCCAAGAGGGGTTCAGTGACATTTTTTTAAAACCTACAGCTTAGCAAGTTTCAACTGTAATATGAATTAGAAAGATTTATTTATTAGGTTACTTGGCAGAAAACAGACTCTACCTCAAGCTCTTGTTTGTCAAATATTGCTTTCACAGGTGATGGCTGTGTAGCAGCTGTCAAAAGTTGCTGCAGAAGAATCATCGGAGGCTGTGGTCCTTCAGGAGACATATCTCCAATGTCAGGAGAGGCAACTGCTCCATCCTCTTGAAACAGAAATATTATTTTAACCAAAACCATGTAAGTCAATTGCAAGATTTATTCTGGGGTCTATTGGTTGATCAAAGATACTGTTGTCTATCCCACATTTCTTCTCCACAGCAATCTCAAGTTTAAGATCAAACCATGCATGTCACTATCTCCATAAAAAGAAGCAAATGAGCAATTTGTAGATAAACAATATTTTTACTAAAATACATCTAGAACATATCTAGTTGCCACTGCTCAGTGAACAGTGAATTTGTGCATATATCTTCTGAGTTCATCTTTTACAATAAGACTATTACAAAGAGGTCCTTCCAGCATAAACCCCTTTATACAGACAACCAACAATTTCACTGATCCCCAAATAATGGTGCATACTTTCTAGACTGAGTAATTTCCCCTTCTAATACATCTGTTAGGGAAGAGCTCCCTGTAGGTATTCATAGTCCCTTCAAAAGAATATGCCTTTTTTTAATCAACTGGCTCATGATTCTGCAACTTTATATTTGATTTTCTGTTCTTTCTGGCATAAATATTTGTGTTGCCTAGACCTGTACTCTGGCTTAACTCCAGCTACATTCTTTACCATGGCTATCTAAGGGAAGTGTTCTCATTCTTCACCCAACTCCAATAAAACGAAGTTCCCACATTTGAAACAGTAAGAGAACAGTTAACAGTCCTCAGGTACTTATGCTGTTCTGGTTAAGAAAAAAAAGTTTACTCCTGGAAAAAGATCTGATCATTCTGTTGACTTAAAATTTAACAACCCCTAGAAAGATACAAATAAACTGAATATATCTAAAGACATTACATGTTTTGCAAATGCCTAAATGATTAATATAAACGATAGGGGCATCATAGCTATCCTGAAAGGCAATAGGCTATTTTATTTACTTTTATATGCAGAGGGAATGTACAGATAGAATAAATTCAAATTATCAAAACTATAATTTTTTAAACTTTTTAAGATTACACTTAAGACTCTGTAAACTGGTATTTGTTTCACTGGAAACAGCAAAACATTTGGAATGAAAGGAATAGCCAATTGAGAACTCATACTTTAATCTTTGAAGAAGAAAAAGACTCCACTACAAAAAAAAGTAAGATTTTTAAAATTAATTACAAAGCTTACTAACTATAGAAGACTTACAAATTTAGCTAACTCCAATATTTCGGGCTTCAAACATTTGATCCATTTAGACTTCCAAACCTAAGTTAAAAAGTCAAAATGCTTTTAATATCTGAGGTTAAAACATTCCTGATTTTGAATTTTTAATTTTTAGTCTTTAGAGGGCAAACTTCATTTCTACCCTTCGACTGCCATTAGCAAGGCTTATTGTCACATACTCTTATCTACCACCTAAACAAACAGCAGTACACTCAAGGTTGCATTTCAGAATACCTGCAGGGTTTAATACAGACTCCTGAACAGCTGGCTGAGATAAGATCTGCCTTAATGTATCCTGGTGAGAAAGCAGAGCTCTGCCTGCTTTCAGTATGTACAGCTTTAATTGCTGGCATCGCAGCAGATCCAAATCCACTTGACCTATCAGAAATATAAAACAGCTGTTAGCACTAGGAATCTCTTGCACTAGAGAAGAAAGGCTATCATTCATACAGCCTCAGCCCAAAGATCAGTTTACACCTTAAGTCACCATGTGAAAGTTTGCGAAATACTGATGATGTAAGGTAGTTTGAAAAGCACCTTACACCTTACTGAATTACTGGGTAATTCAGTACAAGAAGTCCAGCCCCAAACCTTATTTATATTTTTGTCAGCAAAGTAAAATGGTATTTCACCTACAGTGCAGAGTAATTCATCTCCTACCTAAGCTTGTCTCATAAATGCTATTATTCAATATTGACTAAAGAAAAAGCTAAGGGTTCAGAAAACCCTTTTTCTTAACTACATTTGCTGTTAGCAGTATCTTTCCAAAAGCATATCCATCTATTTAAAAACAAAACAAGAAAAAAAAAAAAAGAAAAAATTACTGTACCTGAAAGACCCTGATTGGGAGACTTCATTCTTTGTTTTTCTACTTTACTTCCAGCCAGGTTTACTAGTTGAGCCCAAATGGATAGCATAGGTTCAGTGAAAGGCAAGTTGTTCACATTAAAAGCCACAACTGGAAGCTGGATAGTGGGAGAAGAACCAGACAAAACCAAAGAAGTATAGATAAGCGTTTTTGTAAAATTTTACAAAATCATTCAAAGTTTCAATGTTTATTAACTGACAAATGCTACTTTTTCTCTTCTTCAGTTAAATACAAATAAATACGCTCCTCTCAAACAACAGCTATAAATCACATTCTCATGACTTGGGATTCTAACTCAAGTCAAATGACTTCAGCTCAAATCCCTTTTCCTTTCATTTCCTCAACAAATGAGGAAGGACACACTTTAAAGGCTCTACAGAGGTTCACATGAGCACCATCTTGGATTTTCATTCAGAGCTTTGTATATACTGAATGTCGATGTATTTACTGAGTGAACAACAA